>CAXHUL010000477.1:548964-721470 GCA_964019695.1 Loripinus fragilis | reverse complement strand
AAAGATGGCAAACTATGTATTTTTGCCTCATTGTCTAGTGTCTATTGTATCATGGTTAGGCATATTTCCTTTGATGTTCTGATAGATTATTTAAATAAACAATGTCTTTCAAGTAACCTAGTTTTCTTAGTGGAATAGGCGTAGCTTAAAAATCCATTCAGTTGTATTGAGTCTGAAATTAGGTTATACTCTAACTAACCAAGGTTTTTGTTAGCGCACGGTGTCATCAAGTGAAAAATATTAACTCTTAAATTTCTAAATGCATCTAAAATGCCATATGCTCTTCTGGTGTTTAATATTTGCTAACATTATTGACTTATGCAATTATAGATGCAAACAGTGTTGATCCGGATCAGCAGCAGTCTATTCTGTGTCTTCACTGATTGACCTAGAGGATTTTAAACATTTCCGCAGATGATAAAATGATAAGCGCTTTCAGGATTAAATAAACTAAGGAAATGTTTCAGTGTTTCTGGGTCAGACAATAATTAAAACCTTTAGTGCTAAATTATTACCTGACTCAAGCCGTTTATGCTGCAAATATTGTGCTGACATTATTGACTTTTGAATGTATGGAGTGCAAACAGAGTGTATCCAGATCAGATGCAGTCTTATTGGGTCCACACTGTTTGCTTTATTTACATCACTCATATATGCAGCAGACGACATAAAAAGATGACATTTTCAGGAGAATAGCTTTACAGTCTTTAAAGGGCTAAATCTTCAATATGAAGTTGGATTAACAGATCTGCCAGTATTTGTAAATTAACTGATAAGGTGGTCGGGTAAAATGAGTAGGAATTTTAAATGCTTGCTTTTGGTTGGCCATGATACAAAATATTTAGACAATGGCTTGTACTCATAATTGACATAAACCCACTCGGGGGGTAGCCCCCTCGTGTGTTTATGTCAATTACTCGTACAAGCCATTTTTCTAAAAATAACTTAGACAGGGGTTAACATTATCTTCTATGGAAAAATATCAGGTATATAATTAGGACAGGTCGTGACATAATAGTACATATTTGTAATGTATATGAGTAAAGCCATTTGTTGACTTCTTATGCGCACGTAACAAGTGAGACCGGATATCTAATACTGGGTCCATTAACTTCACCTGTTTCATACTGCACGTTAGTTTGTACCAAAAGTTATCGCAAACATTTGCACATGTGCAGTCTCGTCTGGGCTGCTGCCTTTCATATGTACGATCAACCAAAAATCTTATAAACTGACGTCTTATTGACCATGTTGACTTATTCTTGGTTAGAGTCATATATGTATGCTTACGTTTGATTTGATTAATGTTGTTATTTTAGTTTTTATCATAATCGATTTGATACTTTAAAAAAAGTAAAACCCAACATGTGATACCCATATAATGTATCATGAGCATGCAGTTTCTTGAAATGTATATATTAATATGATTATCCTAGCGAATGTTCTGGAGTTTCATGTACATGTACTTGTATATAATTACATGGACTTAGATATGTTGTGTGTGTGTGTGTGTGTGTGTGTGTGTGTGTGTGTGTGTGTGTGTGTGTGTTAAACAGTCCAGAAATGAGTGACACATGTATGTAGATATGTGTTGCCTTCATGCGACTGTGTTACACAACATGGAAGTTACATATTATGACTTTTCAACTACTTTGTATTGTATTGTTGGGATCCAGTGTACATAAATTACATGTACCAATAGTTGTTATGGCAGGCACGTGGACTGTTGCAATTTGCTATCATGGGATACATGTAGAGATAGTCAAATAGTCATTGTTGTTATAAAAAGTCTCCCACTCATACCATATCAAGATGAAAATATGTTCTGATTATACATTTAAAATAATTCGGGAAAGTCCCTCACAATTCGAGAATCGAATCATGACTCGGGTGTAAATAAGGAGTATAACGCGTAGTACTATGTATCAAAAAGTTCCATTCTGTTAGCAGGAACTGGCGTATGGAATAAAAGTTATGTAGCATGTGGGTTCAGCTCTACTATAATCGATTATTAAGATTATCAGAAAAATTTAATCAGCAGAATAAATTTAGCTTATGTATTATTCAATAAAATATCGCTATAGCGCTATTTTATTGAAAAAAAACAACAACGTACAATTCATTATTACCCGTTTGTTTTGCTGCAATCAAACTTGTTATTGTGTGAACATCGTTTCTCTGACGTCAGTGTTACGTTATGTAACGTCAGCGTCACTTTATCACCCGCGTTATTAAAGTATTTAGATCCTCGATGTACATCTGTGGTCTGATTCCACGGAATTTCGCTGAATTGGCCGAGGCAGTTCCGAATGAATTTAGAATACCAACAGTTTTACATTTTTGACATTCTGTCTATTGTTACAATAACCTTTAATTTAAATTTTCATACTGATGCAAATTGTAAAAAGAACTCTGAGATTGGTGTATCATTCCTATATATTTTGAGTCTCTTGGAAAATTTAGCACGTGCCAATAAAATCGGCATTTTCAATTGAAATGTCGCGTAATTACACCTAAGATATTGCTGTCTAACTTGAATGGAAGAAGAATTTTAAAACATCTTCGATATTTTTGAAATTGAAATAAACAACTTAACTTTTGAAATTTAACATAACGGCTACATATGGAAAAAATCAGATGTTTTGACCAGTTATATATTTGACTTATTAGTTGATTTGGGTGAACAGTTATAGGATGAAACACCATCCAATCAAGTAAGACTACCATGCATCGTTGCATGCGCGGTTACAGAACGTTTTGTCAGAGGAGGCAAACTGTGACGTGTTTTTATATAGTTTTTAGGGTTTTTTCTAGTTGATGAGCGGAACTTGTTGAGAGGATCCAAATACCACTTTAAGCGGGCCATCATCGGCCCGCCAGGAAAACGCCATTCAAATGGCGTTTCGCTGGCGTTCAGATGATTGCTGGCTTGGTAGCATTATGATATTTAAAGGAGGGTCCAGACCACCTGTTCTCCCCCCCATTGGATCCGCCCATGCGTTGGGTCAGTGCCTGCTGCTGCTTGTCTTTAGCGTCGCCTTCCGTGGCACAATAAGTGAATTTGTCTTTGAGCTAAGAAGCCATTTCGTTGTCTCATCACAGTTAGTTAATTTGATTTAATCGTTTGTCTGTGGTGATAAAGGAGTCCTAGCGATAAGGCGTATATATGATTACAAACCCTAGATTTTCAAATTGCCCTAATGTTTTTAAACTTGGTGTAGTTCGGCAGTAAAATAAGCATAGTAGGCAACAAAATACGGTTCAAAGCGATTTACCATTTACAATACCATGAAATGTGCACTCTATACCCCCCCCCCCCTTATTTTATGTTTTTTATACTAGATTCCATTTAGACCAGACTTTGAGTAAATGCGTTGCTAGTTTTAAAAAAATAAAGCGCTAAAGTGTTCAAGATAGGAGTGCTCTTCATTTCCCCAACCTTACCGCACCATTCCGCGCATGCGTGCAAAATACACCTAAAATTGTGACGTTTGTCATTGGAAAGATGAAAGTGGTATATTTCAATTTTTTAGATGCTCCCTCCACCCCCTAGACCCAAGATGTCCTTTGGACATTGACATGTCGCTGTAAACAGTTACAACAAATGTAAATGGCATTTTGGGTCTAGGGGGTGGGAGCATCTAAAAATAAATTGAAATACAGCAGTTTCATCTTTCCAATGACAAATGTCATAATGTTAGATGTATTTCGTACGCATGCACAGAAGGAATGCGGTAAGATTTAGGAAATGAAGAGCACTTATATCCTTTACAATTTAGCACTTTTAAAAAAAAAAAAAAAAAAAACTTGCAATGTATTTTCTCAAAGTCTGGTCTAAACAGCACCCAGTATAAAGACGTAAAATAAGGGGTGGGAGTAGAAAGTGCACGTTTTCACGGTATTGTGGATGGTGAATCGCGTTGAAACGGATTTTGTTGCCTACTATGCCTATTTTACTGCCGAACTACACCAATTATAAAACATTTGGGCGATTTGAAAATTTGGTGTTTGTAATCATGTCAAGTAGGGAAAATATACGCCTTATCGCTAGATCTCATTGTATTAGTATGGTATGCTCCACGCGAGTCAAACGGCTTTTGTGTTTTCTAGGCTATTTTGTTCGTGATCTATGATCTGTGATTGAGGACTGTTTGTACATGTATCATACTCATTTGGCTGAAGTTATAATGTCAAAGAGGGAACGATTACTACGAGCATTTAGCATGCATAAAACATAGAAACACCCAAACACCCTATTATTGTCCAAAAACTCGACTGTTTTAGCGTGCTTTGTATGAAATACACCAATGCAAAGTTGAATTATGACTAGGTCAAAATGATCAAAGGAAAAAGAAAAGTTCCATTTCTCTTCACGTGGAAGGGGAATTAGACAGCACAACCTTGCATGTTTTTAAATGCATGCAGCAAACTTAAACGCTGGTTATTTTAAGATAACTTTACAAATATATACAAAAAACTAACTGACTATAATGTGCGCGGCGTTGTGAAGATAGATTAATTAATTCTCGGTGCCAGAAATTGGACAGAAAGAATATAGAGAATACTAGGTGGGTGTCTTTTGATATCAAATTTACCAGGCAAGGCTTTGAGAACGCTTGTTGATATCGCGAGGCTTGCCGAGCGATTGAACATGCGTTCTCAAAGCCAAGCCTGGTAAACTTGATATCAAAAGAGCTAACCTGGTATTCTATTTATCAGTTTACCCATTGTTGGACACTCTTCAAACTAGCGATTATGACGTAATTTTTGATTTTTGTGTTGATTAAGCGTCATAAGCGACGTCATTCCAAAAGTGCAACGTCATCATGACCTGATAAAGCTAACATGCCGTGAGATAGGAAACGTTTATTAGGTTATGTTGAAACAATTCAGTTAATATTAGGGGTGACTGATAAAAAGTATTTATAGTGCATACATGTTTCGAAACCAAGACTGTAAAAGATTGTTGTTATTGATAACTCTTATTTGCGCATTTATCAAAGTGTAGAATAAAATTTGCGAATTTCGCCAGTTTTTTTTTTTTTTTTTTTACTTTTTTAAATTCTCCCAACAGCAGTATCACTGTTTTGCATATAAATGCCAGACTGATGCTCAAAAAAGCCGTATTCAACAAAACAGGCTGTTACGCATACCAGTGGTCAGACAATGCTGACACGCATGCATATGCAAAATGTGATCAAAAGATACTAGTATGGTGTTCAAGAGTTAAGAACAATTCTGCTAATTTACCATGGGCAGACAGACTTACACAGTGATTATAGAGCACACATGCGGGTCGTTCAATAAGTGACATTGAACTTTTACCTACTAAAGCATACTTCAGCATATCTCTACAGTAACAATGAATTGCATATGTTCTGAGAGCATTATTGTTGCACAAACCATAAGTGAGTTTATTTTTTATAACATGCATTACTTAATGTTTGACAAGATTAACCCAAGGCAGACTAATCTTCACCAAAATCTATGTAACATCCGTTAGTCTCCATCCGTGCGAAACTCGCAGATGTAACATATAATTTGATGGATATTAGTCTTTCTAAGATCATACATGCGAAACGTAAAGGATTCATAAAGGTTTTTGCTTCTTCGTGCATATAAATTGTATGTAAATTATTCGGATACAGTAGCCTGGTGATCGCCTTGGTTGGTGAAATTATGCATTTCTGTCATTGAGGCCGCTCATACTTTCTTTGCCAACTCATGCATAGTTATTTGTGCGCCATACCCTTCATTCGAATTTGTTCATCATTGATTTAGAGCGCTTTGCATTTAATTACATTTTGCAATTAGCTAAGACAATTCAAGCGCTTTTTCTCTGAGTATATATTGCGCATTTTTTCAAACTCCCAATCTGGAGCAATTATTGATGTCTGGTCATAATGCAATGAATTTTACAGGTACAGTCATGACTTGTGAATTATGCCAATATAACATTTCTGCACAACCCATTTTTTGGACCAATATAATTTTAATGGGCGTTGATTTAAAAGCGTTAAAACGAACCAAGGAAACGAATATTAGACACAAAAGATGAACTGACAATTTAATACCACACACATGTTTTGCGCCTATGTAGTAAGTAAAAACTGCTCTCACTATTTGTTTCAAAGTGACTAGTAGATCTTGCACGGATGAGTTTCAAGTAAATATATAATGGTACCCTCATTTAAAAAAACATCCTTTTTTACTGTGATACAAATATTCGTCGGATACGTTATCAGTTTTTATATTTTAATTGTTTGAAGCAGTGAATAACATTTGTGACTTGCGATGAAAAATAATCATAAATAATTAGACAGCTTAATTAGAGAGTATACAATTTGCATACAAACGTTGCATTGCTCAATACGCTTTACTATATGCGGCATTATATTGACATTTTCAGCGATTATTTATTATGATAACACAACACAGTTATACTTTAGAAATTAAAAACAATTATGTCATGTGCCATTTAACGACCTTGAAACCTTCAAATTGAAACCAGAAAAGGACGTCAGTTTTGACAAATGTATCGTTACAAAATGGGTTAATCAAGGAGCATTGTGCTTTGGAAATAATAACATACAATCAATGATATATATGGATGTTAGTATGTGAGGCTAATGATTTTAAAAAAATCTACAAAATCGTGGAAAATGAGCTTTTTTTAAATAGTTCACAAAAATATGTTAAATGTTTTATGCTTTGTTTTGATTCAGCTAGGCGGGTTTGTTATTACATGCTCTCAATCAAAACACTATATTTTCTACAGAAAGATGATTTTTGCATTTGTGAACCCTAAAACCTTGTAAAAATAAGCAGTTCCAAAGCCTCGCTTAAATTTAATCCATTTAAATGCACATGTATGGGCCATTCTTAATTGCAATAGCATGAGCGCTTAGTCAGAAAAATGAAATTGAAAAGTGGCCACTTATAACTTCAGTCCTGACCAGTGTGAAGACTGTTTAAACAGTGTAAACAGATAAGACTGTTTGAGAAAAGAAACCGTATAACTTACCACTTTAATTGGTGCCACACCATTGTCTTTATTACCACATTCAAGAGTTTTAATCGTGGGCTTCATATTGTTTCTTATCAGCTCAATATATTTTCTTAATTTGACTTAATTCTAACCAGCAGTGACATGTCACATCATTTAGTTATGTCATTGTAATATGAGTTATTGCATATCATCTATTTCTTAAACTAGTGCACCAAATGCATAACACTCGGTATTATATTTCACATGGTGTGATGTTTTCAGTGCAACTATTAAGCATCAAGGTTTTTTTTTTTCGTGGCGTTAAGCACAAAACTCGATTTCATAGAGGCTTCTCATGAGAATAGATGTTAACCGTTTGTATTCTGATGGATTTTCCTATATAATTGAGCCGTGGCATGTGATTTCCAACAATATGGCATTTTGACATGTGTAGACTCAGACAAGCCTGTGAGGCCGCCTTTTAAACTTAGACACTCAAAAATCTGTGTGATCAGCAGCTAAATATTTATAGAATATCCAAGCGACTAGCAAAGACACTGATCAGACTGCGCGTATGCGCAGGCTGATCTGAGGCTCTGCTCGTCGCACATACCACATTGTTGGAAAGTTCATTTCGCGACTCATATATTGATACACTTAGTATGGGACTGCCCATTTGTATTGTAAGGGATCACAGGTAGAATATTCTAGCGCATGATATATTTCTGTCTTTCAGGATTCCTTTAATATTAGCAAGCTGAATAGACCCTAATAAAATGAACCCCTATGCTGCATTACATATCGGTCATCACTGTTTGACAAAGTACCCGTTTGGGGTTGTCCTGTAAACAACAGGTTAAGGGCAATAATTACTATTCCGATCGTTTCATCGAATAGATCGGAATATTTGTCTATGCGGTACATTCAGTATTGAATGAACTGGGGTTATGAGTCGAATTAGACGTTAATACAAGTGCTAGTCGAATACGCACTTGAGCGCGAGCTTATGAGTGAGCGATATTTATCACGAGAATATGTTTCTAGGCGACTTTCAAAGCATAAACATCGTACATACCAGAGAGCGTTAAGATAGTCAAGGTTTGAATAGGATGGATCGACGAGAGGTAGCGGAATTGGTACAAGATTCGGTGAATTCAGCGTGAATGAGATTATAACAGGGGTACAACTTCTGATTTCATCGGAGATGAAGAAGGTGACAGAAAACCAGAGAACTTTTGCGGATATGCAGATAAGTAAAATTGCAGATTTGTCGTCCGACTACAAGCTCAAAAGGCGTTCAAATGAGGAACAATTTAAAATAAACAAGAAAGTACTGGGGAAGCTAGACGATTGCGAGAGAAATTTGGATTGCTCAGAGACGGACAAGGCCAAAGAAAACTTGGCAGAATGTTAAATTTTAGGCATTACACGTGAGTTTTCATTCAAAATCACGAGATATAACATCACGTTACACGAATGTACAAAGGCAAAGAATACATGTATGCAGGAACAGGTAAGGGGTTTTCTTCACACACAAACTAAAAAAAAGCGCCAACAACAAATAATCTGTTGATAGGTTTATATCTGCTCATCAAAAGATGCAGTCTAACGAGCTAGTAATTTCTGAAAAGGAAAATAATTTTATACACAGGTGATTGTAGTTTAGTCATATGCATTGTCTTTCAGGCTTGTATAATAAAAGCTTTATAAGTCCGTTTTAACACATTTTTCTGTATGTTTTAGCCTCCAATATGATCAAGCAGAGACAAAAGATCATTAGATTGGCGGACGAGTCAGAAATTGGTTGGAAAGTGGTAGACGAGTATATGCAGTCAGAGATAGCGAGTGATGAGTAGGACCAGAAGAAAATACACAGGGCGCAGGCTAGGGCACAAGTCAAGGCAAAGTCAGAGCGTGGGAAGCGAAGCAGGCGTTACATGCCATACAGACAAAGGCCGACAGAGACGGTTACTAATCAGACATATCAGTCGAGGGCACAGCAACAACATCAGCAAAAACCTGGGGTTTGTTATCTGTGTGGTCAAGTCAGGCATTGGAAGGCCGACTGTCCGACAAACAAGAAAATTTTAAGTTAAGTAAAACAGAGGCTTTTATTTCTCATGATACATTTAAAACAAGGTTAAATATCACCAGTCTTTTTTCTTGTACTTCAACAACAGCATAATCTAGGGCGAAGATTTGGTACCAGTAAAATGCATTTAAGCCCCCCGGCGGCTTAGGCTGCTGTCTGTTCTAAGGCGACGGTTCTGTTGTTGTTAACTTTTTGTTTATTGTTACTCCCATTGTGGGAGTCTTTAATTGTTCTATGTTTTGTTGTACGTTACTTAATGTCCATTCTAGCATTGCAATCATCTTGATGGGGAAGAGAGAGCTGATTGCTTTGCTTAATTTGTCTTCCTGGTGTTTCGTGATGGTTGAGCAGCTCTTCCTCGTGGTGCCACAGGGTAGTCTGCAGTTTGTGATTGTGGTATTTCCTGATCATACTCACTTACTATTTTTTTAGCATTGAAAGGCCAGATGCGGGCGCCAAAAGAGAGGTAGGTGTGTTAAGTATTTGTTATACTGAAAAGGCTTCAGATAAAGTCGAGATTCTGCCTGATCATGGCAATAATGGCGAGCCAGAGCCCTCACCTTATAAAAGATTAAAAGGTGCAGCACACGAATGGAGAAAAGTGGGTACAAGCAGTTATATTTTAAGCGTTATTGAAGAAGGATATAAGATTCCTTTTAAAGAAATGCCTCCAAATCAAAAGTGTAGAAATAACCGGTCTGCCCGGGACAATCCAGAGTTTGTTACCCCAAAAGTGGTAAGGTAAGATACACATAAATTGGTAAGCTCTGTTACCCTGTAAGTGGTAAAATTTAGTAATACAGTTTGCTCTAAAGTGAGAGAAAGAAAACATTCAAAGCATGAGGTTTATGGAGCTTGGACCATGCTTGAGAGAGGCAAATCCTCAACCTGGACAGAAGCGGAGGCCGTTAAAAGGGTCATGGTGAGTAGTGTTGAAAAGTTGAGAGATAAGACAGTGAAGGTTTTCTCTGACAACAAAAATGTTCAGTCAGTCTTGGAAGTAGGAAGCACCAAGGAAGAATTACAAAACATAGCTTCAGAAGTGAACGATTTTTGTGATCACAATTGTATAAGTTTATCAGTAGGTTGGATCCCAAGGTCTTTAAATGAAAGGGCTTATCATTTAAGCAGGTGTAAAGATTGTGATGACTGGGAAGTATCAAAATGGGTGTTTGATTCTTTAGAACAAAAATGGGGAACATTTACCATAGACAGGTTTGCCTCAAACTATAACTATAAATGTAAGAGATTTAACTCTAAGTGGTGGGTTCCTGGCACAGAGGGTGTCAATGCATTACATCAGAATTGGGCTTAGCCAGAAAATAACTGGTTAGTACCACCTCCGAGGATGGTATTATTGACATTTCAAAAAATGGAAGCGGATAAGGGCAAGGAGCATTCATTTTACCAGATTGGCCATCAGCGCCTTTCTACCCAGTAATATTCAATGGAAAACATACCAGATTTGTAAATGAAATGTTACGTTTGCCAAAGTCAAACATAATAAACAGAGGGTTAGGTAATAACGGAATTTTCGAATCAAATCCTTTAGCATTTGACATGTTAGCTCTGAGATTGGATTTTTCTTAGCATGCATAGGAATGCTATAAGGAGAGAAGACGACGGTATTAAAATAAGTTTTTCTTACAGATCAATCAGCAAGCATGAAGAGAAGGTTACAGGTTTAATAGCTGTATAAGATTGTAATATGTTGAATGTATGTTGCAGGTATTGGCTTGACCTCAATCGTCAGAACTAGATAAAAAGCCACGAACTTTACGGAAGACGGTTTGGCAGAGCGTATTTCATCTTACCTACTTCATTCAAGGGCATACAAAACGAACGATAAATACAGAGCATCTTTTAAGGAATTTCAACAGTTTTGTGCTCAAAAGAACTACCAGTCAGTACCAGTGGACCCTATTTCATTTCAAACTTATTGGATCAAAATTGTTCATTTAGTGTTATATCTGCAGTGTTCTATGCCATAAAATGGGTTCACAATATTAATTATTTCGTGGACCCGACAGAAAATGGATTTGTTAAAAGCATGCTAGAGGCAGCTAAGCGTTTAAGAAACATTCTGTAACTTCAGATATGTTAGTTGCTTTATGCAATCAGTATGCAAATAATACCAATTTAACGGACATCAGAGATTTGGCGATGATCTTAACTTGTTATACAGGATTTTGAGATTTGATGAGATAAGTAAGTTAAAATGTAATGACATAATTTTTTATAACGACCATTTCACAATAAACATCAGGAGCAGTAAAACTGATCAGTTTAGATCTGGTAACAAAGTAATGGTACCAAAAGGTAATACACCAGCATGTGCATATTCAATGTTAAATCGATTTATTAGTTTGGCAGCGATAGATTTAAAGTCAAGTGATTATTTGTTCAAGCCATTGATTAAGTCCAAAGGTACATTTAGATCTATTAAGAAGGATAAATGTTTAAGCTATACACGTACAAGGAAATGTGTTTTGAAAAAGCTAAAATCTGTTGCTCCAGATCTAAATTTGGGTACTTATTCATTAACCACAGCATCGACCACAGGCAAGGTTAATGAAAGGTGCCTCATGAGACATGGGCGGTGGAGAACGGAAACCCGTAAGAACATGTATGTGGAAGACTCAGTGGATAAAAAATTAGATGTCACTAAAGCTCTTGCTTTGTAGATAGGCATATTCAAATTTTAGTATACAAGACAGCACTATCATTTGCATCCTATAAAGTGCGCCAAAATGCATTATTTTGTTGTATTTATTCATTAATAAGTATAGAATAGACTGTTCTCGCCCTAGCCCCTGTTTAAGTAGTTTTCTAGATACACTATTTCAGAAGGAATCTGGAAAATAACCCATTAACATTATAATTGATGCACAGGGAGGATTTTTACCATCTGATATCTGTTAGGACATCATCATAAGAGAGAATACTTATAATTTTGCTTTGTTTTTCCAGTACCCACTTTTTCTGAAAGGTCCATGAAAAAATGTCACCCGGTGTACACCAGGACGATATACCTCTAATTTTGCGTAACCAGAATATTTTGCAAAATTGATCTAACATCAATACAAAGAACGTAGTAAATTTTTGAAAAAAAAATTAATGGGTTTAATTGGGCCTTTTCATGGTTATTAACGGAAAGCGCAACAAATCTCACGCTCCCTAAAGCCTGGTTAAGCAGTACATATACAAAACGTCAAACATTAAAGAGACTAAGTCTGCAACTATGAACGTTTTTCGATTTTTTTTATTTTCTTTTTAAACCATTTGTCAAAGTCGAATTAAGCTATGTTTTCACAATAAATCTGTTCACTATAGCTAAATTCTGCACGGAAAAGTGAATTATTTTATCATGTTTATAAAACAGGTGTGTTTTTCTCTTGTTGGTAATTATTTGCGTCACTCGAATAATTATAGACAGTTAATTTTAACATAAATGCTGTTGTTTTGATACTGATAATTTGTTAAGATTTGACGAAATTGGTTAAATGCATACCTGAATTTTAGTTTTTTACTGTGTTCTTGAAAAATAGAAACATTAGTTCTAAAATAAAAAGATCAAAAGTTACAGACTATGCAGCTAAAGGCACTACTTAATTCGTTGTTAAATTTTCAGGGCATGGTTATATGGTGTGAATAAAGCTTATAATTAAAGATAAAGGTATCATAACGGGTCAATCATGCTATTTGGCCTATGTATGTTATCGTGAATTCAAGAAAAACACAAAGGGATCAACTTATTTTCATTGCAATTTTGTGTACACGAATAAAGGTTGACAAGTTTGTGTGAAAAGGGTACAAAATTATTTTTCAAGAAATTGAGGATCACTTCTTAATTCCAGGGCCATAGCAAAAAGTTTTGATGAGTCGTGAAACCTCACAATTTTGTAACAAAATCCAAATATCACATTTTTTTTTTTAAATTTTCATTTAAATAAAATTTCTTCGGGTAGTTTAAAAATTGCTTCAGCAAAAAATATAGGTGGTTCTTAACTATTGACGCCGTGTATACTATGATTAATTCCAGAACACCCTATACGTGTAGACTCCATTTTTTATTCCATGTACGTTAAACAGATACTGTGACAGTATATAAAGAAAGAATACCAAGTTGAATAGAACATCAGGACTCTTAGCAAGGATCAAACAAATATTCATAATTCATGACACAAATACATCATCAGTTGGAATATTCTACCTGTGATCTCGTGAACTACAATATAACGACGTGCGTTAAGCGGCGTTTGGCCCCCTCTAAAACATAAAAATCACTTTTAACTAATTTCCTCATATTTGTGTAAAAGTCTCGAATAAATGTGGCTTTTACCGTTGCTATGGTAACAAAAATGACCACCAAAATAGGCTGAAAAACATGTAATTGACAATTTTTGAGCATATTTGAGATATTTGACAGACCAATTAACATAGAGCACAAGCAAATACTAAAAAGATATTTAAACAGCTGATGAAAATTATCACGGCACACAACATAATAAAAGGTTTTTTGGTATTTAGCTGTGCTGATATCTAATTTTTTTTTTAAAAAAAAACTAGGTCTCCAAAAGCCTTTAATTTGATCCAAAATGGCAATTTCTCTATTTTAAGCCCACTTTGTCGGCCATTTTAGTTATCATAGCAACAAATGCCGAAATTTTACACTTCAGTTATTCTTCTAGTATACCAATTTAAAGAAATTTGTTGAAAGCATTTTATGGTTTTTGGCTCCAGAGTGGGCATAATAGGTCCCCGATGGCCCGTACCCCTTTGTAAAGTCATACACATTAATTTGAGCCGTGACATGAGATTTACAACAATGTGGCATGTGCAACCAGCAAAGGCTAAGATCAGCCTGTGTATACGCACAGTCTGATCAGTGCCTTTGCTAGTTGCTTGATTAATCTGTACTTATTGTTAAGCTACTGACCGAACATCATTAATTTTGGAGTTTCGAAGTTTAAAAGGAGGCTGCACAGGCTCGTCTGAGTCTAAACTTGTCAAAATGCCACATTCGTGGAAATCACATGTCATGGCCATTTACATACCAGATTGAAAAGGGTTAAATGGTTAATCTGACTCAGTTGGTACATGAGCCAGGGCTTTTTAGAATCCTCACTTTGCGAAAAGTATATTAACTTGCTTGTATTTTGTTTGTAAATTTACAAGCATTATGCAATTTATACACATGTCTAATGGTAAAGAATTTGACAGTACGCCGAAGCTTATATAACAATCCTTTCCTAATTCAATGTGAAGCATACAAGATTATGCGGGAATGGCACTGGTGGCTAATATCAATATCATTGCATGACAGATAAAGTTCAAAAATGAAGGGCAGAGGGGATGGGGTAGCGGGGTCTGCTATACAAACACGTTTGAGATGCTGTGGTAATTTGACTGGCTCTTTTCCTGTTGATCAAACGGGTAGATCAATAATATTTGAGCCGCGACATGTGATTTCCAACAATGTGGCATTTTGACAAGTGTAGACTCAGACGAGCCTTTGCAGCCCAATTTAAGCTTAGAAACTCAAAATGATGTTCAGTCAGTAGCTGAACAATCATAGACAATTCAAGCGACTAGCAAAGGCTCTGATCAGTCTGCGCGTATGCGCAGGCTGGTCTGAGCCAGTGCTGGTCGCACATACCACATTGTTGGAAATCTCATGTCACGGTTCATTTTACGCGAATGATTTTGCAATGGAATTAGTCCATACTTCCTTATATTACATGCTAAGAAGTAGTTTGTCATATCAATTGAAACGTTATATCCGATCACCATTTTATCCTAATTAAATACGTGATACAGTATATAGTCTGGATTGGTAGTCAAAGTTCAAACGGTGGTCAACTTTTCTTTAACTATTGGCCGGCTATGACTGTCTGTGAGGCGCAAGCCTTTGTTTGTTTCATCATAGTGTATTAATTTGTTTCTCTGTGATGATACTCTGCATGAGTTAGTAAGCCTCAATGCGAGTTAAACATGTTTTGTGTTTTAACAACCAGTAAAATGCATTTAAACCCCACAGTGGTTTAGGCTGCTGTCCTTTCTAAGGCGGTGGTTATCTCGTGGTTGATATATTGTTTATTGTTGCTCCCATTGTTTCTGGGTTTTTGTATTTGGTCCTTGTAATGTTGTGCAGTATTTCGTGTTGTTTTTTTCAAATTTTGCAAATATCTTTATGCGGAAGAGAGATGGTGCTGGATGCTTTATTTTAATTGTCTTCCTGATGTGTTGTGACTGTTAGTGTTATGTGGCTCTTCCTCACGGTGCCGTCGGTTGGCCTGCAGTGTGTGAGTAGGGCATATCCTGAGCATACTCCCCCATCTTTTGGTAATTGCGTCAAAATGTTTTGGGGCCACCATTTGGTCAAACTTACCACTCCGCGTTAAGTCAAACAGGGACCCTCAGACCGTCTGAAGGATTGAAGACTATTCAATCACAACCTAAAACCAGGACTAGGACAAGGAATATTATATAAACTGAATATAACATATCTCACGGAATATCGAAATAGTTTGTGAATAACAAAAGGGTAACCCAATTAACCCATTTAAACCTAGCGCCCTTTTTGTGAGACATAGGGATACAATGCAGAACCACATCAGACGCTGCAGAACGCTGCATCTGATCAGGTTTTGCAATGCGTGCTTACAGAATGTACTTTTAAAATTTGAATGAAACTGTAAATTGCTACCCAACAACCCTTCAATTCGAAATGAATTCGTCCAATTGATAAGAGTGAGTAATTCCATTAGGCATATATTTAGGCTAATATAGCAGACTTGTCTTTCTTGGTAAAGCTGGAAAAATGATTAGATATCCAGATCCAATGCCACCTTTCCCGCCAAATCTGCGATTTTTCTACCAAAACATGTACAAAATATATGACTTCGCATAATTTCCCATACCATATATGATACAATGTATCAACAGGAAACGTGCATAGCATGTTTTGCCGATAAACCGTTTCAGATGCTAAGACTTTCTAGCTACATGTATAGTATTTTGAAGTTCCTGGCACTCTCACTTAGACTTGTGTTGATAGTTTTAAAGAATAAACTAAGGTCTCCTTAAATATGTGCTACCGGTTCAGTGTATCAAATAGAATCGAATAGTCAAGTAGGGAACTTATTTATAGAAACAAATTTGAATTTTTATTGTACTAAAATACAGTAAACCTCAAATTGTTCAAAATTCTCGATATTTCGAAATATATTCGAGACTTAATGGATTCAGAGAATAGGAACTATTTATGAACTATTAAACATGTGTTTGGATGGGTAAAAGAAACGTCTCCCTGGGGCGTTTCTTTTACGCACACAAACATATGTTTGATAAGAAAATAATGATAAAAATATTGTTAGGGTTATATGCACAGTTATGTCTACCTACCTTTGGTTCGAACAACTGATAATTCTTAGAAAAACCTCATGTCCCGAGGACGTCGAATTTACGAGATTTGACTGACCTTATTTACGTTGTAACTTTAGGAAGAAGAAATATGTGCACCCAATGAAATGCTTGCTGTAGTTTACAATTAATTGGTACTTCACGTATGATAATACCAGTTAACATGTGTACCAGCAGGTGCTTCGATTATTCTTTAAGCTCAATGATTAAGCGGATCACGTACTGCATGGCTTTATTCAGATCATTTGGCAATATGGAGCCAAAAGATTTTTATTTTGACGTTTAAGATACAATACTATGGATACAGATAGACCATGTGTGACACGACATTTCATTACTGATATATGACACAGTGGGTCGTTTCTTGTGTTCTAGTTATGGCACGTAGCTGTTATGCCAATTTCTTCATTCTGCATTAGTCGTGCACCTACTAATTTAAAAGCATTGGTTGCTGAGAAGCGTATTGGTTAGTTCCCTTGTTGCCTAGCAACAGACGAATGTAGACCATACAAACAGTCCAATGTTGCGCTGTTTCTAGGCAGCCGTGACTAAGTGGTGCATGTTAATGACCATTTTTTATATATAACAAGGAGAGCAATTAAACTAGAACAAAGTGAATGGCAAGCTATGTTTAGATACTTTAGCTAGGAAGCATCCATGCGAGATGAACAATTTTGTGTTTTAACCACAACATAATCAAGGGCGAAGAATTTAGCGCCAGTAAAATGCATCTAAGCCCCCTATCGACTTAGGCTTCCGTCCGTTCTTAGGCGGTGGTTCTGTTGTTGTTGATCTATTGTTTAGTGTACTCCCTATTGTTTTTGGGTGGTTTTCCTTTGTTTTGTTATATATATATGCATTACTTTGTGTCCTTTCTAGCTTTGCAATCAACTTGAAGAGGAAGAGAAAGCTGGTTGCTTTGCTATTATTGTCTTACAGATGTATTGTGGCTCTTCATCACGGTGCCGTGGGTTGGCCTGCAGTGTGTGATTGTGGTATTTCCTGATCATACTCACTTACCTTTTGGAATGCAGTTGTATGAGGGTAATCCAATAAATGGCGGTATTTTTCTTACAATGTAAGAGTTTGTACCATCTAATCATCATAAATGTAACCATCAGGTGGCGTAACTTGTTGCACATGCAATAACATATCCAAAATTTTAATGTAAAGTGTTGCCGCTTGTTGCATAGCAACGAAATAACATGTTATTAAAGCTTATCTGGCGGGATGTCTTAAAATGGTTGCCATGGTTACTGTCATTTGCAGATCAGTTCCAAAATTGGTCTTTCTTATAGACTCGACATAAAGTAACTAGTCTGTAAAACGCATTGACATCTTTAGCAAAATGTCAAATTGGCAGGTACGCCTAGTATGAAAAAGCGACAAGATGCAAAATTGTAGCAACAGAAATGGGGGTAGGGGTCATGCATTGGCCCTTAGATTAGCGTTGATTTGTATAAAAGTTTTGAAATACCTTTAAATTATTAAATATATTCAAAATTTTATACAATATTTTTTTGTAAAGCACGTTTCAAATGTGAACCTTGTTGCCTAGCAGCAGAAAAAATATAGCCCATACAAATAGTCCATTTTTCACGATTACGTACTATGTTTATAACATTATGAGCAATTAAACTGCAAATGACACACTATGTTCAGATACATGATACTACGGATAAACCAAACGCTTTGAAGCGAGACTGTTTTTGCAATATTGATATGTTGTTCCAGAAAAAAGGGTTTCAGGCATTCATTTACATTTACTATAAAAGCTTTGACAAACACATATGTACCAGCCCGGCTGGCTCATTTTACGCATTCTGCATCAATCTTTTGAAATAGAAAGACCCAAAGGTCATAAATTAGAGGTCGTGGAACATCTATAGTTAAATGTAAGACTAAGTTTCTTTAGGTTTATGTATGAGGAAAATCTGACAAGATTGACTTTTATGCCATTATTTCGTTGCTTACAAACGGCCTCAATTTCCATCAAATATTTGGATATGTTGCTGCATGCTCAACAATGCACCTGATGGTAACATTTGTGATGTTATAATGGTACGAGCTCTTACATTATAAGGAAGATACCGATATTCATTGGATGACCCTAGTAATTTGTTAAACGATGTTAATCACCATGTACAAGCCAGTGCATGAGTAAGGCAACAGAATGATATCTAAGCCCCAGCGAAGACCCATGACAGACACATGTCACGCTATTGTGAGAGTACGAGCTCAGACGAGCCTACTTGAACATGTTTTATTTTATAATATTTCAATTGTTTTCTATGTCGTTTTATATTCGTATTAATTTTTCATTGCGCATAAAGAGTGAAATACTTCAGATTTGAAGTATGCTGTGTTTTGTTTCATCTGAAGCTCGTTCTAAACAGACTCAGCAGGCACATAACGTTGATTCAACGTTAAAATTAGGTTGATAGGTTGATCAACCGTATATCAACGTTCACTCAACTCCTTTGTTGGTAGTTGATGAAACGTTGACGCTTAACTGTTAAATAAAGGTTGATATTTGGTTTAACTGATGTACATCTACAGGGTTGATCTTATTTAACTACATCAACCTTTGTAGTCAATGTTGACATTAGATTATAAATACTTATTCGACCTAACAAAGTCCGCTGTACTGCTTTTAGATCGATTATTACAATTTTTGCCAGGGGGGGGGGGGGTGTGGTCCAGGCCCGACTGCCAGAAAACAGCTCTGACAACGTTCTTTTAGTCCTCAACTTATTTTACAGTTTTACAGTTGTGTTTATCAATTGTTTATTTCAAAACTATAATTTTCCAAGGTTTCAGAGGGGGTCCGGGATTCCAACATTTCCATGGGGTCCCAAATGCTAATTTGTATAGAAACCCTTAGAACTTACGATTTTCCAGGGGGTTGGTCATTTTATTGCGTCTGCAAACATAAAAGGTGTGGGCAAATTATTACATCCGTAGAAAACTGTTTTTTGCTGAGGTAGTTTAAAGTGAATCGTCTATGCACTATGAACTTTTCTTAAAAAGCTATTGCTTGTTACGAAAGAAAAACGATGGGATGAATCCACTTCCAGAAATTAGAGAACACGCACGTGCTATTTAAAACACTCTTTTAAATTGTTTTCCCCATCTTTAATGCAGGTAGTGATCATTTCCCTCTGTTCTGGCACAAGATAAATGTTCACTTGATCTTACTGTAAAGTGTCAACTGTGAGAAATGGGCCATTGCTAATATTGAAGTGTTCATTTTGACGATAACACGATGTTTCGCCCCCGAGACGTTTTCCCCCTAGTCATTGGCCCCTATTTTCAACCCTGGTCGTTTCGCACCCCATACCCTAGTCGGTTCTTCCCCAATACCATTTCCTCCCTAGTCATTTCGCCCCCAAATATTTTTAATTATTTGTCATAGTTGGGTGGACAGAGGGACTGGAGGTTCGAGCCTCATTGGCGTCACTGTGTTGTGGTCCTTGAGCAAGACACATTTATCCTTAGACCTAGCTTAGTACTGGTTCAACCAAGGAAGACCCATCCCTGTTTAACTGAAAGATTGTTGATGGAACGTAAAGAATCAAATCAAACAAACAAAAGACAGGGGAGCGCAGTGGTAGAGTGCTTGACTCGAGACCCAGTGGCCGCAATTTCGAGCCTCACAGGTGTCACTGCTTTGTGTCCTTGAGCAAGACCATTAATCCTAGCTTAGTACTGGTTTAACTCAGGAAGGCCCGTCCCTTTATAACTGAGAGATTGTTGGTGGGACGTAAAGAATGAAATCAAACAAACAAACAAAAGACGGACTGGATGAATGGGCGCGGTCGTTCTGATTGCCGCAGGATACCTTTATTGATATGTCTAATACAAATTTAACACAAAGTTGCAAGTTAAATAAGTTTTAAAATAATAAAATTCCTGATCCGACGTCGCCTTGTAGTAGGTAACATTTCTTTGAAACAGTTTGATGTCTTTCAATTTAGACTAAGAAATCTAGTATGATTATAGATTTTATTTTTGCATTGGAGAGCAGCGAATACAAACTGTGTAGACCCTGATGAAATGTCACATAATGCGGCATTTCATCTGCTATCTCACTGTTTGCAACAGTATGTTAAAGAGTCATCCGTATACAGAGGGTTTATATTGTGAAATTAAATGAGCCAGTTCATAAATCGCATGTGTGAATAGTGAATGCTCTGAGGAACTTGCCCACCCACGCAGTCTCGTCGGAGCATTCTTTACTAGCAAACATACAGAAACGTAGATGATGATTCAGGCAAAAAAAAAAACACATCTAGACCGACTAGATAGCTGCATTGCGTTTTTCACAATGTTCTGAAAGAAGATGCATTTTGGTAGCCTCCAGTAGCTAATTTGGCAATCGGGTGCAGTACATGAGAATGATCTGTACGCACTTGCGACATAGGAATTTTACAGTCCGGATATATATGGTATCATTATACAGTGTGCAGACGCAGCTATCTAGTGGGGTTATTTGCTTAATCAGGTTTACATGTCAGTGGATCTTTTATGTTTTTGTTCTGTCTTGTGTTTGCTATGTCTTTGTGCGCGTCTGTTTATATGTGCTTTGTGGTCAGCTGCTGGGAAAGGGCTGACCTCTTTGCTCTTGTTTGTGGTGTCTAACTGTGAGTTTGTCACTTTCCCATTGGTATCTTGGGTCAGGTGTGGTACTTGATTATATCAATACCTGATCTTTGCACCCTTACTTACTTTGATTTAAACAATAAGTTATTTACTTTCATGCATTAATCATTAAAAAAATAACTACAATGCAAAAGTGTATTATTCATTATCGTCAAAAGCAAAAAAGTATAAAAGTTTTGGTCTCGCCCAACCCTAACATTGTTGTGGATACTAAAACATTGAGACAGTTCTTGTGAGCACTCAAAACACCTGTTTAAAGTGATTCAAACTCTTTTTTGTGTTGGCACTGGCTCTCTCAAATAGGGACATTTTGCATCAATGCAGTTTCGCCAGAGCCATTGCAGCTCATATACCTAATGTAGGGACGTAGATGAGGACGATATATGCCTCTAGTCAAACTTAAACTTTTACTCTAACCCCTTGAACCCTTAGGTGGGGTCAAAGGTCAAATATTTTAATTTCGCAATAACTCAGTCAGTTGGGGTTGATCAAGTGGTATTTTTTACTAAAATGTTGCATGCTGACAGAGGTACAATAAATATAAAACGTGTCAAATGTGAATTTAGATAGAAGGCCTGTATCCAGCCTCAGGGGTGGACTTAAGGGTGAGGCAGAGGCCAAAATTTAACTTTTGCAGAATATGGTAATGTAAAGGACTGACACATGCAGCAACATGGTAGCAAATATTTTGGTAATTTCAGAATTGAAGCCTGGAGCTGCTCAATATTGATGATCCACACTGTTTGTTTTCAAATGAATGAGGTTACAAATATTCAGAATTTTGAAAAAGTAAGGCTGCTATTATCAGAGCTTTATAATAGTGTGTAATTCCACTTTCTTATTTTTAAACAAAATCATTAGTTGTGGGTACTCAAAAAAACCGTCTCAATGAAACAATTCTTTTGACCCCCCCTAAAATAAAAAAAAAATACGCAAAAAACATTGTGTTGACCTATGTATTATGACGTTGAGTATGGTAAAAATGGGTCATAATTGATATTTTCAGAGAAAGATGGGTATTTGTCTCGGTTTGCTGGCAGATATGAGCTTGAAGTACCTTTTAAATCAGACAAAGTCACAAGCCACTGCATCCAGTATTGAAAGCTAACAGCGAAGACCTTTACATGTCAATGGCATCCCAAAATTAGTAATTGAGTATGATCAGGAAATACCACAATCACAAACCGCAGACAACCCCGTGGCACCGTGAGGAAGAGCCGCTCCACCATCACGAGACACCAGGAAGACAAATTAAGCAAAGCAACCAGCTCTTTATTCCCCATCAAGATGATTGCAATACTATAATGGACATAAAGTAACGTACAACAAAACATAGAACAATTACAGACTCCCACAATTGGAGTAAAAATAAACAAAAAGTCAACAACAACAGAACCACCGCCTAAGAATGGAGAAAAGTCAAGAAAAAAATGGAGAACTAGGCAAAAACAGGTTAGTATAATAGGCGATTCTTACTGAATATGTAGTAAAACCTATTTAAACGTCCACTCTCAAAAAAGATCAAAAATTGGTTTTCAAGACCAATTATTGCTTAATGCAGGTCAAAAGTATTGCAGAATGAGGAGCACATAAAGCTATATACTATTTGTCATAATGATCTTTGTTTTGTCTATTTTAGTGGCAGTTTTACACAGGTTTTATTGTAATTCATTACACATTGCAGCACATATGATATATTATCTGGGCCTCGATGTGAGAAAACCTGACATTTTTGTATGAAAACAACAGATCGTGCAGACTAGCCTGCACGGTCTGATCAACACCTTAGTTATTAGCTTTCTGGAAAGTAAATTGGCTACACTTTCTGTATCCAAACTTCAAGATTCTAGCTAGTCTCTGTAGCTGAGCAGGCTGGTTTGAGTCTTACATGGTCGCAAATCCCAAAGACTGGTTTTCTCGCATTTAGATGGACAGTCAATGAGATAAATCTGCACAGCAATGTCATTCTTAAAATATGCATGAGTAGCTATTCAATGCTGTTTAATTTCTGGTTTGGATTTTAACCTTCATAAACATCCATATTATGTCACAATATTTGTCAACATCAGATCCACAAGCTCATCGGCTCAGACTCCTTTGAGCATTTGATGGTCACCTAATGCAATAAATACAAAATTCTTCCAAGTAGGATCAAATGATACAACATCTGGGTGTTAAATGAGCAAATGCCTTAGATCCTTTCAACTTTGTAAACATAAGAGGATTTCAGAGAGATTTTATTTAAAAACAGATCAGCTCTAGCAGTGAATTGTTGCGTAATAATTCACTGTTTGGAGGTCAGTTGTCAAGAAGATATTGTATCTTCGTACAACTGACCAACAAACAGGGAATTATTACACAACTACTCACGCACTAGAGCTGATCTATTACAATTCTAACACACAACAAACAACGAAAACACATTTGAAGTCTTCAGCTTCATTCAACTTTGCGCCATTGCACTGAAGAATTCCCGCCAATAGTTAGACTATGTCGCATACGTGTACATGTATTTGTAATGTCTTTTAAGCGTAAAAATGACATTACACCATCTAACGCCATGAATTACGTCACAAATGACGTCAACTAGCATGCATTTTCCTCGTGCTTTCAAAACTTTTATTTACTGTTTGATATAGCATGGGTTTTTTACCATTGACTCTATAGGTGAGGTGCGTTAGAAGTTCATTTTTGCTCATAGATCTAGTGACAAGCCACATTGAATATTTATTTTTTCGGGAAAAATTATTATTTTCTCTTATGTATATAGGCACGAAGTAAAAAAAGTGACTCTTGGATATTTCACTATAGCACATATTATTTGTTTTTAATTTGTTTTTTGCATGTGCCACAAATTTTTAAAAGCTGTCGTATAAACTTTGGTAATGTGTTTAACAGGCTCAGGCCTTAAGTTTAGAGTTCATACCAAAAAAATAATTTTCTTATTTCTCAAACAAAACATATATTGTGGGTACTCAAAGAAACCTTCTCATTGAGACCGTTCTTTTGAGCACCAAAAACTTTTGTTAAAGCTGCATACTCTGTAACTATGAACATTTTTCGAAAAATTTTCTTTTCTTTTTAAATCATTTGTAAAAGTAGAATTAAGCATGAAAAAGTGAATTATCTTATCAAATAGGTGTATTTTTCTCTTGTTGGTAATTATTTGCGTCCCTCCAATAATTATAGACAGTTGAATTTTAACATAAATGCAGTTGTTTTGATAGTGATAACTTGTTAAGATTTACGAAAATGATAAAATGTTTACCTGAATTTGAATATTTTTACTGCGTTCTTGAAATATAAAAACATCATTTTTAAAATTAGAAGATCAAAAGTTACAGACTATGCAGCTTTAAAATTGATGGGTATAAAATATATTTACAATTTTATGCTCAAAAATTGTGTTTATCTAAATCTATGAGGCTCCCTTTACTTTCAAAAGTTCAACAGGCACTGAAGTACCAGCCTTGTCATTTGGTGAGACTGGACCCAGCATTTCTACTTGTCCTATATCACCATATGTTTTGGTAAATTCAATAATTAACATTGGAAACAGTCAAAATTTCTACTCATCTTACAGCATAAGGCTCTCCCCATGGCAAGCCGACGAGTGTTTTTTCGGCGGCTGCTCAAGTCATTCAGGAAGGACAAGGTGACAGCTGGATACCCTGCTGACAGTATTTAAAAGATCAAGGTCGTCGGAAAATCTGAGCAGTTTAGCTCAATGGGAGACACTACAATAATTGAATAACAGTCAGTTCCAGCCAGTAAACCCATTAAAATTTTCTATTACTACGCAAAAATCCTCGCTGTTTACTTCCAAATTCTATGACTCAAGGAAAACTGACTCAGAGCTTAGTGCACTAAAAATTTGAGGAAACAGAAGAGCTGACACCAGCTTAGTGATTAGATAAGCAATGCTTTACAGTATGAAATTGTTAATATTTTCTTACCCATCAGTTTTAACAGCTCTTTTTGGTACTCTAAAATGTCTCAATGAGACTGTTCTTTTGAGTACCCTAAACATATTGGATGAGAAATAAATATAAAAAAATATATTCACACACTCTTGTCTGGGGTCTGTTTGGTGCATATATACTATAATAACCCTTTTCATTCTGGATATGGTAAACAGGACCTTTGGCAAACAGTGAAGACCCTAATGAAATACCGCATAAGGTGGTATTTCCTCAGGGTCTGCACTGTTTGTTAAGATAAAAACAATCTTCAGGGGGGGGGGGGGGGGTGGTGTCAATCAGACGATGAGTATTATCTTTCATTTTTGGCAATTGGTATAAAGGTTTCTTTGGTTACATGCATAGGTCCACTCGAGACCGAGAGGCAGCGGGTTCAAGCCTCACCAGCGTCACTGCGTTAAGTTCCTTGAGCAAGTGACATTTATCCTAGCTTAGTACTGGTTCAACCCAGGAGGACCTGTCCCTGTTTCACTGAAAGACTGTTGATGGGACATAAAGAATCAAATCAAACAAACATGCATAGGTCCAGATTAGTAAATTATTTAATCTTAAATTTGTGATTATTTTTTTATCCAAAAGTTTATTTTATATTTTTGGTGCTCAAAAGAACCGTCTCATTGAGAAGTTTTTTGAGTATGTACAGTATGGACCCGGACTAGAAGTAGTCTACTCAGGGCTTGTAGTGTTTGCTTACACATATTTGGAAATCATATATTTATTCTGGAGCAGGCAAAGTATGTTTTGTTAAATATTTTCACATTCATTTGGTATTTTTATGTGAAATATATATTTCAAACAGCATGGACCCAGGTCAGACTGCTTAGAAGCAGTTTGATCAGTGTTCATAGTGTTTGCTTACATTATATATATTTATTCTGGAGTAAATTTTAAGATTATAAAGACAGCACTTTTTTTGTTAAATATTTTACATGCTCTTCTGCTTAAAGCATTTTTGTGGCCTATATTGCAAACAGTATTTATCAGATCAGACCTATGAGCAGTCTCATCAAGATTCATACTGTTTGTTTATGTGATTGGATTATTTTGGTGTAAATCAGATGAGAGTTTGTGACCTATATTGCAAATGGTATGGATCCAGACCAGACTGCTTAGGAACAGTCTGATCAGGGTTAATAATGTTATCTGACATGATAAGATTTGTTTTGGGGAAAATTGAAAATATGCAGCAGATGTAATAAGCAGACAACACCTTTTGTGTAATACTGTCATCTTCTAATGACGAAATGAACTTATATATACTCAGCGTCAATGAAAAGTTACCAGTGTCAAAGTTTTGATATTTCGGAAAATATATAATACAGCTCTTTGGCTACTGTTACGTTCTTGTTTCAGGTCAACGGCAAACTGATTTGGAGAGATAAAACGGTTACATGACCCCTGGAACTATGGTGCCTGTGGTGCACGTGCATTTTATGTTTTTTGCAATTTTTAAGAATTTGAAATCATCATTTTCAGAAGACAACATGCCAGAACATGCCCTAGACATTTTCATTGAAAACGCCACCAAAATGGTTTAGGTTATCCCATTAAACGCGAAAAATGAGGATCAAACTTTAAGGTAGCACCAAAACTTTGCCTTTTCCTATACAATGCAATGGAAACTACAGGGGTCCGTAAAGGAATGATTATAGTGCATTCGGGTGTGATGGATACCGTTTTCCATAGTGGTGAGGCATGGCACCCTACGCCAAAAAATTGAGTGTCGAAGTATCCGCAGTTCTTCGTACAGAATGAACTAAATATTGTCCTATGTTAAGTGTATGTGATTTACTGGTAACTTTTCACTGACGTTGAGTATATAATGCTTTATAATATTGCAAACAGTATGGACCCAGAGCAGTCTAATGAGCAGTCTGATCTCTGTTCATAATGTTTGCTTACATGATTAAATTATTTGGGAGTAAATTTGGCGTTATTTTGTGATCTATATTGCAAACAGTATGGACCCAGGTCAGACTGCCTAGGAGCAGTCTGAAATCTTACATGATATGATTTGTTTTGGGGAAAATATGCAGCAGATGTAATAAGCAGACAACACTCTTTGTTTAATACTGTCATCTACTAATGACCAAATGAACTTTTTTATAATGCTTATATAATATTGCAAACAGTATGGACCCAGATCAGTCTAATGAGCAGTCTGATCTCAGTTCATAATGTTTGCGCACATGATAAAATTATTTTGGAGTAAATTTGGTGTTGTTTTGTGCTCTATATTGCAAAAAGTATGAACCCAGGTCAGGCTGGTTAGGAGCAATCTGATCAGTGTTCTTAGTGCTGCTTACATGATGAAATTATTCTAGAGAAAACTTTAAAATGCACAGAAGACATAATAAGCAGACAACACTGTTATGTTAAATATTTTTGTATGAAGTGATTATCTTGAGGAATTAGAACACAAAACAACTATTTAATTTTTGTCAATGAAAATCGAAACATCTGGGTTCACACTCGATATGACACACTTATGCAATGTCAAGTTTTCACAAGTATTTTGAAATAATACATAATTTTCATATTTCAGCTTAAACTGCCAAGTTTTCTGGATCAAACTCCCAACTTTTCAGTTTTGACTCCCAATTGTTTTCCAGGAATGTATTCAATAACTTCTGTTTTCAAAATCCTAGTGAGAACTCTGACTCTGGTCAGCTGCATTGTTACTACATGTATATAGATGACATGTCCCTACAGAAAAGAAAGCTTTCCCATGATGTGGTTCAATTCTTAAAATTGGTCAAAAAATTTCAAGTATTTAGTTCTCAAATGTTAGCTCGGGTTTATTATTTTCTCGTTGCAGATTTGTTTTCTTACCCTGGTTTATGCCTGCTGCACTCCAATTGTGGGATAGAAGCAATACATTGTGAATCTGCATTGATTTAGCTTAATGATTTGCTAGAAGAAACGTTAATTCAGCATTTACTTGGCACTTTTTAAGGTTGAATTAGTGTTGTATTTGATTTAAAGGTGAGGTTGAATCAAAGTTGATCGAGCTTTGATTCAACATTGATTATGCATTGATATATCAACCTTGAGTAGGTGTTGAAATATCAAAATATCAATATTGATTCAATGCTTGAATGTAAACGTTTAATCAACGTTTGCATTTCAGCGTTTATTCAAGTTTCAAATTCAAATATATTTTCAAATTTATTTCAATATATATTGTCAACGTTGAATCAACATTGAATCAACAAACTCGTGCCCGCTGGGAAGATATATCCCATGGAAATTTGTTAGTATGTACTTCCATAATTTGTTGATGGAACATGAACACATATGGAAGATTAAAAGTTTAGAGCTTTCTGGGAATAAGAAGTGTTTTTGTTTTGATAGGATGAAATTTTACTAACCAATATATGGTTCATTTGGCATTTTTTAATGTCAGAATACAGAAGTTTTGCAGCTGAGATAGCATTGTCAACAATTATTAAAACAATTGTATCATCCGTAAAGAGTCTAATATTGGACTGTATACTTTCATAATACCATTTAAGCATTACAGGAAAAGCAGAAGTCTTATAATTGGCTCTTATGGCACACCAGAAAATATAAATTCCTATTAGAAGATTCACCTGGAAAAACAATATTTTGTCTTTTGTTAGGAAGATAACTGTTTAGCAATGATATAGGCTTCCCAGTTACTCCTGCTGCTTGAAGTTTAAGTATAATATCTTGGTGCTCAGCTTGATCAAACGTTTTGCTGAGATCACAGAGTACCACTTATATTTCCTATCAGAGTCTAGTGCGTGAGAAGAAGAACATAGAGAAACAGTGTAGATTTGATATTTCTTACCTCTAAGTGACTCTTATCTTGTTGGGGATTTACATAAATTGGTTGTTTTCAGCATAAATAGAAAATATTTTCTCATGCAGCTAATCATTGTATATTTTCTTATTTTAATCAATTCCGTATTGCGGAGTTTTAAATTATTTTGTTCAGTACTCTGATGTCTAACTAAACCTGTTAGCAGTAACCAACTACAAAATGAAAAGTTGATAATTTGAAAAAGAGCAACCAAATTTTCTGAAAATTTTAGAAACTCAGCATGATATTCTAAATAATCTGGAAAAATGAATCCTTCAGAAATAGAGAGAACCTACAATATAAGAAAACAGCAGACTCTGTTTTATTGAGTATGTTTATGATAACTAATGGAAAGTGCAACAATGCTCACGCCCCCTAGCATGGGTATAAGAGGTATATTCTGCTTTCCATCACAACCCAATATTCGCGAAGGACCAGAATATGAAAAAAATTAAACACTTTACCTAAACTGCATAATGCAAATTGATTGAATGATGTTTCAAGCATATTAAGATAGTTTTTTCACTCACGGTTCATGTATACTCAAACAAAACAGTTATGTCCGCTTGACGTTTATGTCTGTCAGTTCCAAATGTTTGAACGTATTTCA
This sequence comes from Loripinus fragilis, assembly GCA_964019695.1. Taxonomy (NCBI): domain Eukaryota; kingdom Metazoa; phylum Mollusca; class Bivalvia; order Lucinida; family Lucinidae; genus Loripinus; species Loripinus fragilis. The sequence goes on along the minus strand of CAXHUL010000477.1, from coordinate 691,887 downwards.
TTCACATTTTCACCTTACAAACTTTGATAATTTAGAAATGATTTGCACCTAAGAGCAATCCATTTGATAATCAGTGTAGCCGCTGACAAAGCTGTGAACACAAGTACCCTTAAAGTCAAAAGTCACAACATCAATAGCTTGTGTGTCCGTCATAATCCAGAACCGTTTAAGCACATTTAAAGGGGACATATTAAAGTTCTAAATCCAATAAAATATGGAAGAAAATGGTTATAATGGTAAAAAATAATAATAACTTCGTTAATTAGACCGTTGATTAATTGCTGCTGATAATTTATTATCCTGCTTATCTCCCTTGATTTCTGTAGCGGCGAGTCACTTCCCTTCGATATGTGACGTCATAAGGGCAGTTCGTCCGATGACTGTGTATTGTCTCTATAATGCAGTACGGGTGTCGAACTTGATAGCGATTTAAATGATGTTTCGGGGTAGACATTGACGAGACTGGACAAATGCACACTAATCAATATTCAATCGAGTTCCTCAGCATGCATTTCGAAAGTGAAGACCCGTTGAAAACATAGTGTCGGCTCACATCAGCAGTAGGCCTAGGCCTATAGAGCCTTATAAAATTGTATGTCTTTGTTAATCAAACCCCATTTATTTGTCTACATGACAAAATGCTCATTACACAAGTTTATAAACAACAAAAACGGGTGACGTTGTCGTATCACATCGGACATGTGACAATAAAGAACGCTTTGTTGATCGGCGACAACAACGATTTTGATTTTCAAACGATGATCGTATTCCGCGGGTCGCAAAAATTGTATTTTGCTATCAAAAACAATTGTTTTGGTTGTCGGATTGCATTTTTGCGTTTTTTAAGAATTTGAAATCAGGATCGCCGGGCCTACCCGTTGAGTCTGTACGAGCCTTCTCAGTCAGTTCACTGACATGAACATCGCATGATTAGTTTTGTTTTTTTGAAATAACAATGGCAAATTGTTTTTTTTTCTTTCTATTTTTGATTACTCATTTTACGCATTTCTTGAGACATGACGCTTTCTTTGAGCACATTGACAAATTATAGCCAACTCATTCAATTTTCATTCTTGCACCGAAGGATCAGACGAGCTTGCGCGCATGCAGTCTCGAAAGAGCCTCCAAACAACTATAGACATAGAGTAGAGACGCAGCCAGCATCGAATATCGGGCCACTCTCGGCCCAATTTTATATGTTTACTGGGGACGTCAATGACGGCTCACGCCACTAGCCCCACTGTAGATGGCCGTGCAACCATGTATGAAGGAGTCCTTTACGAATAGGCCTAAATACCAAAACTTCGTGGCTCATACGCGGATCCAGAGGGGGGGGGGGCAGGGGGTCCGGATCCCCCCTGAAAAATCACAAAAATATAGGGCTTCTTAGCAATACTGGTCCGGATCCGCTGAATATCGAAAAGCTACCAAGCCAGCGTTCAATGTTGGGCCATCATTGGCCCGTTCCAGTCAGCGAAACGCCATTTGAATGGCATTTCGCTGACGGGCCAATAATGACCCGCTTTAAGTGCTATTTGGACAGTCTTTCCCCTCAACAAAAAAAAACGTCAGGGTTTGGCAAAACATTCTGGATCCGCGCATTGTGGTTTATATTGATGATGCGCGTGTGGGCCCGAGGATTGTACATGAAGATTGACAACCTATTGATTTTTTTATTCAAACTCATTTGTTGCTGTTTCTGCACGTGACCTGGGAATTCTACATGGCAAAATGCATGTCATATTAGGAAGGGTAGATAGACTCGCCATTTAGTTTACGTTGCGAAATTCAAATTCTGGTGCAATATAGATCCCGTTTTTATGTTTTTTACAAGAATATAAACTATTAATTTATGCGTTCATTGGAAGCGTCTCGCGAGACGATTTCGATAAACACAGAAAAAGCGAGCTCATGAGATATAAATACTAATACTCAGAATCTGCGCACAGTCTCGACAGTCTCTGCCACTCCCACACAAAGATTATGCTAACCTTAGGCACATATTCAGTGATGAAGGAGCGGAGCAAAACTTAGCCGCTTTGCTAGGCTCTATATAGTCCCACTTTATGGAATTAAAATGCCGATTTTATTGCTTGAATTGGAGATAATTCGATGTTCAGGTACAACTGTTTCGTGCGTATAAACGCGTATTCGCTTGGATTTTAATTGTCTACGAGCTTTCCAATTTCTCAGAGCCTGCTAAAATAGGTTATCGTAGGGCATTCATTTCACTAAAACACAAACAATCTATCCACAATTTCATTGAGAGCGATCAGAATGATCAGAATGCGTATTGCTGTGATATTTGCAACACATAAACCCTTCTTTATCCGAGAATATTAAAAAGAAATATCGGAATCCAACACGATTCTATACTAACAGTCATTCATAAACTGCCTCTGTGACGTCATCAGGACACTCCGATAGCAAAGGGAAGTAACTAATTCAAGGGAAGTAAGCGTGTCGATATTTTATTGACAAAGCGCACAAGCTTAAAGAAAATGATGATTCTACTCATTTTATCACTGAACATTGTGGAAAATGGTCCGGGTTCTTAATAAATACATAAAATCCGACATTTAAAAGGAATTTGCAATAAAAAATGAAAAACCTTGATATGTCCCCTTTAAACATCACTGAACAAACTCTCTAGTAAGATAAGCTGGCTAGTTGTATGCATTGTTTTTACAACCACATCCATTAGTCTGTAACATAGTTTGACGTCACAAAACATCGATCACGAGCGTGCGAAAAAACACTCTGAAAATGCATTATTGGTCCAGCATTTTGATTATCAAAACATTCGAACAAATTTAATGTTTTTTCGTCATCACAAGCATTTAAAAATTAATCAAGACAAATCAGCATCAAAACAATTGATAATGGAAAGTCGCTGATGATTTTGCAGTAAGGGGTGGGGTATAAAACTCAGATTTAGTGAACCTTTGATGCCCGACATCAGCCATAGGTTTTGTTTTTCTCTATTGTGTAATTGTTGTCATAAACAGACACTACAAATTAAATCAAACATGGCCTCAAAATGATGTTAGGTTAAGAAGATTTGAAAGTTCTTAAATCGTTATTTGTTAAATTCAAAGGGAGGTAATTTTAGTTAATGTCGTAAATGAAAGATTTGGCACTGCAATTTTGCTCGTTCAATAACCAGACTTGGGATTTTTAGATGTTTTTTGATCGTCGGACGCTTCTGGTTGCCATTTAACGTAAAATGTGCCATGTTTTGATTATTAACTTCCTGATGATAATTGAAAAAGCTATGTGCACATTAGATTTAATACCTCTACAACATCAGAAGATAAAATAATATAATTACCATTTTTTGTGAGTCGGACGTTTGATAAACATTTTGGTTTTATTTTTGTTGCAACATCTTAACTGGATCGAAAGATACAATACCATGAAAATCAGACGTTTCTTTTTTGTTTGAGTATATAATTGAAGTAGGTAATTTTTACCAATTACACGGAAATAGAATAGATCTTACTGAGTTATATAGTTTTTTTATTATTTGTTGTATCTTTGGTATTTCAAATCAAAATTAAGGCACTCCACTGCTTTAGGGGGTGGATAATAGCACAAAATTAAGTCCCAATGTTCAGTATATTCTCGTTTTTCTTTGCCATCATCTGTTGGAGCTTTCTCTGAAAGAAACAAAATCATCAGAATCATACAATTATGTTGTATTATACACTGGCTTTTGTCAGTTCAATAGAAAGTTGTTTAAAAACGAGACTGCCAGAGCTGCAAAAACAATGAAAAAACATGTGCGATCGTTATTCTTGCATTTTACATGATTCAAAATCGTGACGAAACCTCAGGTGAAACATTATATATTATAACAGCCATGTTTGGTTACGGATACTTAGCCATCTGTTCACAAACTTAGAATACCTTTGGGAACCTTTATAGCTCTTAAGAAGCAATAACATCCTAAGTAAGAGCTTAACTGTTATAAGTCCGGTGATGTCAAACGTTGATCCTCGTGAAGAGTTTGTGTCTATTCTTTCCTCACATTCATGATGTATTCTTATAACCAGACACTTTTGCTTGTTTCCACAACTCACTGTCCTTCGTTGTGCATCCTAAAATGAATTCATAATGTAACTACAATGTATTTATCTCATTATTTAAGCAAAGGGTTACAGACAATTATGTCCAAAACACTAATGCCTGATTACAAACACACAGCAGAGCTCGTTTTTTCAATTTGTTTGGATCTTTCCAATTTCAGGATCATTTAAATCTTATAAGAGTTCCAAAATATAAATACTCCTTGATAAAACTTAGGCTGTCATCACACAGATTAGCCGTGGAAACAGGCAGTTGGAATAAGCCACATCCAATACCTCTCGAGGAAAGGAAATGCCGTTTTTGCACCTCTTTGGAGGACGAATTCCATTTCCTTTTCAAATGCAAAATACACGATGAAAACTTATATTCCAAGATATTATTGGAATAAACCAAACATTCCAAAACTAAATGAATTAATTAATTCAAACAACAAAAAGTTATTAACGAATCTAGGTATTTATATTTATAAAGCATTTAAATTCAGAAGTGAACAGTCAATTTCAAATTAAGTAATACTAATTGGTTACTAGCAAAGTTAGGATTGGTTTATTTAGCAGTAGCTTAAGAAGATACACACATGTGGACACACACAGGGCCAAGACAGGATGCGCATGCTTGCAGTCAGCAGGGATAAGATGCCTGCAGACTGAATGCATACATGTATACAGGCATGAATGTGTGTGTATACCTGCCTGTATTTATGTTGCATATTTCTCAAGTTTTTATAATCTTCTCATGAATACAGTATGGATACATCAGCTTATTGAGCGCATGGTAGAGATATACACTTAGTTGTACATTCATTTGTGTAAGCATAAAATACCACATTCATTTGATCATTGTGATTGTATTGTATTTAGATTGTATTCTAAGTTATTAAGTACTCATGGGACAAATTTGGCTTATTGTGCTATATTTCTAAATAAACTTGTAAACTTGTAAACTTGTAAACATATTTCATTATTCCACACTATGTGCAACCATAGGAGCGCAGTGGCTCATCGGTAGAGTATTAGACTTAAATTTGAAGGTTCTCTTATCTATAATGTGCAAAATAAAATAGATCAATAAAATCAATTAAAGGGTACAACCATGTAAAATATAAACAAATGTGCAAGTTTGAATTTGTTTTATAGTTAACATTTCTGCGATTGTAACAGCAGTAAAGAACATATAAATGTTTTCAAAGAATTACATTTTGGTTGAAAGGCCTGTTACAGTTTATTTTTGAATCAATTGCTGAATTGAAACTATACTATGCACAATAAGTTTAGCAATTTCTTATATTATGCATCTCTTTTGTGCTCATCTTTGTGCAGTGCCAATCAATTTCAATTGCAATGACGAGAACAGGATCTTAGGCAAATGAAACCACGAAATTTCAGACGCCATCCTTTAAATATGCGTTTGGGTAGAGCAAGAATTGATAAAGGGGTCAGTAAGCAAAATTCACACCCGTTGTAAGTAATGCTGAAATGATAAGCATGTGATTATTCGTTTGGTGGTCTTTCATCTTCCTCATGCATCATACGCCTATAAAACTATTTGTTATGTGACAGATGTGATAGAGATTTCATGCTGAAAAGAAATCAGCTGCCATCAATGACGTCAAAACGTAGTCATCATTTGATTAAACTTCTAATGTTAATTGGCATTTCAATTCAACAGAGAATCAGTTTACAAAGATATCATAGGCTTACAATGTAACTCATCTTATGGTTGATTAAAACCTTAAGTCACTGAAAAATGGTGCGACGCATTTGAAAGATAACGGTGACGTTAGATTTTATCTTTCGGCTCGTTCATCAACATTCTTTCAGTTAAACAGGGACGGGTCTTCCTGGGTCGAACCAGTACTAAGCTAGGATAAATGTGTCTTGAGCAAGGACCACAACACGGTGACGCCTGTGAGGCTCGAATCCGCGGCCCCTCTGTCTCAAGTCAAGCACTCTTCCACTGAGCCACTGCGCTCCTACATTTATGGAAATAGGCAATCAAATGGAACCTCATAAAATCGAGACTAACAGCGAGCTTATATATGAAGATTGAAGCATTTGATCGACTTTAATTTTTTACCAAAATTATAAGCAGCGATACACTGTGATTCTTATTACCACCGTCGGAGGTCCTTTGACAATCATCAGTAGTAAGACTACTATTTATGATAAATTATATCTGTACAAATGGCGAGCTGTAAATACTCTTCTACACGACATGTTCTGTCGTACCAGCTAAGAGTGACAATGACGTAATATTTTGTTTACACATTAACTTGTACACGCCACTTGAAATGCTTAAGCTCACGCGAACCGATATGTCCCTTGTGTATTAATCCTTTACTGCGTATACGATTATTACCCAAGTGATATATCGATGTCACTCTTGGTTGGCAGGACAGTAAAAGCTTCAATATTTCGTTGTTTTGTAGCTTGCACACGAGTATATTAAATCGACAGTGGGCGTGCTTACTAGTTTTATAGCTAACCTTTACGTTCCTTGTTGCCTGGTGCCTTCGGCTTTATCCAGCTTAACGACTGATTTGCTCCAGATTCGTAGATTTTGCTTGCAGATCTTCAAGATAAATATACTGAACAAAAGTGAAAACGCTACACCTGAATTGTTTACCATCTATATACAAATTTTGCAAACCAAGATTGCAATTGAAAGTGCATCTTAATGTTCAAATACTGTGTAACGCATAACAGTAAAAGTTTTACGGATGTTGTCACGAGGAAACACATGAAAGCCATTTAAATGTGACAGGGGTCCATTTTTTCAGGTTGCCAATTTGAACGGAAATCTAACACAATTTAGGCCTTCAGAAATCCACTCTCCACGAGATCCGACTGTACGAAATGGTAGTCTAGACATTTGACAACCAGAAATGTGAAGAACTTATCTCAAGTGTGTTTTGACCGTTTAGAAAAGCAATTTTAAAAAGCGGATTTTCACTCAAATTGCCAAGTTTAAAAATTTAACACTGAAATCTCCATAGGAAAATAAATGCGTTGTTGCATCTTAGTATGAGGAAATTACTAGTCGAGAAATAGTAGAAACAATGTGCTGAGAGGTCTTCCTGATTTGGCACAAGAAAATTATCGAAAATCGTGATAAATCGAAGATTTATCGGCAATTTAAAAACACACACCTCACTCACTACTGGACAAAATATAAAATCATGCGCAATAAAGTTGTAAAAGAAATAAGAAAGTCAAAACAGGATTATTTTGATAAACTCGATAGGCAGTTGTCATCTGACAACCATGATCCAAAACTATTTTGGAAAACTTCCAAACAAGTTCTCAACCTTGACAAATCCTCCAGCAGTATACCAACTCTTAAAAGGCATAACGAATTTGCTGAAACTGATCAAGCAAAAGCAGAAATGTTTGTAACATGTATAGTGTTTATCTGTTTACTTAGTTTCTGATTGACCCAGATATTGGAGACATTGATGGTAAATAAGTTGTTGTAAACAAGGTATTTATTTGGTTATGAGATTTTTCTAGAAGGATGACTAATCATCTAGATGGTTCTTGAACCTTGGAGAAAAGTCCAGATCTTTCTTTGACCATTCTAGAACTTTCTTAAAGGGTATATATAAGAGTAAATTTTTCATAAGGGCATCTTTGAAATAATTTCACCTTTTAAAAGTCTAAACCTTTTGTGCTGGAATTCTATATTGGAATATTTAGTGTTTAACTTATTCATTCTGGATTACTTTGGATTATTCACTTTTGGATTCAGACTTCGTGTTCATTTGGATTTAACTTCAAAATCTGGGGATCAGAAACTGCTGAAATTGTGTTGATAAATATTCTGAGGGACAGTTTGGACATATAAGGTATTGTAAATTAGACTTTCTTTGATTGAATAACTATTTTCCATTGTTTTTTGTAAATGATAATTTTGTTATTAATAAATTTTGTTAAATTTTAAAAGTGCTCTTTGCGGAATTTCTAAATAGCAAATTTTGGTTTCCTGAATTTGTTTCTCGTTACGCCTGGCACGTAACAGAAATTGGGGGCTCGTCCGGGATTGAAATTAATTTTGCTCCAAATTAGTTTGAAATTTTAAAGAAATTTTACTGTTTGCTGTTTTACTAGCTGAAGCCAGCAGAAAGCAAATATGTCATTTAAACTTAGTGATTTTACTGCATCACCTTCTCAGGAGCTGTTAGACTTAGCAAAAAAGTCTGATCTTTTGGATATTGCTGACCATTATGGCCTACCCAATATCAAAAAGACCATGCTAAAACATGAAATTAAAAATATTCTCATTCAGTTCTTTGTAGACGAGGAAATATTTGATTCCTCAGCTACATCTCAGATTCTGGTTACCCAAACTGATTTGCAGCTGAGAGAATTAGAGATTAAAAGACAAGTTGAGATGGAGAAATTAAGGCTAGAACATGAAGAGAGATTGAGGCGTGAGAAAGAAGAGCGAGAGGAAAGAATAAGGGTAGAAAATGCAGAGCGTGAAGAGAGATTGAGACGTGAGAAAGAAGAGCGAGAGGACAGAATTAGGCTGGAAACATTAGAACGAGAAGATAGGTTGTTAAGACAAAAACTAGAAATGGAAGAACGAGAGAAGGAAAAACAAAGAGAAATAGAAAGAGAAAAATTAGAACATGAGAAATTAAGGCTAGAGATTGAAGAAAATGAAAGGAAATTAGGGCTAGAAATTGAAGAAAAAGAAAGAGAAAGACAAGAACGCATTGAAATTGAAAAAGAAAAATTGCACTTTGAATTAAAAATGAAAGAACTTGAGTTAGAAGGAAAATCTAAATCAAAACCTTTGCCTTTAGACTCTGGCAAATCTTTTGATGTGACAAAACACATCCGACTTGTTCCTCCATTTCAAGAAAAAGAAGTTGACAAATATTTTTTACATTTTGAGAAGGTGGCAGAAAAACCTGAAATGGCCAAGAGAGCACTGGACCTTACTTTTGCAGAGCGTTGTAATAGGCAAAGCTCGAGAAATTTACACTCAGCTTTCACTAGAACAAAGCTCAGATTATGACAAAGTAAAAGAACTTATTCTTAAGGCTTATGAGTTGGTGCCTGAAGCTAAAAGGCAGAAATTTAGAGATTGTAGGAAAGAACCTAATCAGGCTCATGTGGAATTTGCTAGAACAAAAGAACAATTATTTGATAGGTGGTGCTCTTCAAAGAAAGTAGGTTCTGATCATGAAAAACTAAGACAGCTCATGCTTGTTGAAGAATTCAAATGGTGTATAAATTCTGATGTCAGGGCTTTCTTAAATGAAAAAGAAGTTGAAAATTTGGATGTAGCAGCTAGACTAGCTGATGATTATTCTTTGACTCATAAAACTTCTTTTGTTAACAAGCCATTTCCTAGGAAACCATTTAACCCTCAATTGAAGTTTACACCTCAATCAAGACCATTTTCCCCTCAGTCAAAACCATATTCCCCTCAGTCAGGTCCAAAATCCAACCCCAGTAATCCATCTGATAATTCCAGTCATTCATTTACTCCCAAACCTAGATTTTCTGGTGAAAACAAAGGTCAAAGTCCATTATCCCAGCCAATTTGCAATTATTGTAAACAATCAGGCCATATCATTTCTGAATGTATAGCTTTGAAAAGAATGAGAGAGAAAAAGAAAGACAGGAGAGTCCTAAACCCACAGGTCTCACCTCTTTAAGGCTAAAACCACAGTCTTCTATTCAGGATGAGAATCCTATTTTGGCAAAAATTTCTGAGACTGATGCCGTTATGGAGATTTATGAACCATTCTTATCAGATGGTTCCGTGTCACTAAATAGTGACTTTGCCCAGTCTACCCCTATTAAAATCTTACGAGATACTGGTGCTTCTCAATCCCTTATCTTGGCAGATACCCTGCCTTTTTCTGAGAAGACTTCTTCTGGGACAAGTGTCCTTATCCAGGGTGTAGAATGTGGATTTATTAATGTACCGCTCCATAACATTTATTTGTCCTCAGACTTAGTTACTGGTCTTGTGGCTGTAGGTATTAGACCTTCTTTACCTTTTAAAGGTGTTCACTTGCTGTTAGGCAACGATTTGGCTGGAGATAAGGTTGTGGTAGACCCACTTTTGACCAGCACACCTTGTGTTGATCAACCGCCTGATCCTATTGAGCAGGAAATTCCTGACCTTTACCCTTCTTGTGCTGTCACTAGGGCAATGGCGAAGAAAGCCAATCAGAATAATGGGATGCAGGATATTAATTTAGCTGACACTTTGATAGGTCAGTCCTTTAATAATGAGATTTTAAATTCTCTTTCTCCCAGCCAGTCTGACATTCAGACTGACTTTGACATTCAAAGGTCAAACACTGACCTTTCACCTTCAATTTCAAATGACCAGCTGTCAAGGTCACAGCTTTGTAAGGAACAGCACAGTGATCCTGAGATATCACCTTTATTTGATAGAGCTTTAGATGAAAATGAAATGTCACAAGTCCCTGTTTGCTTTTATGTAAAAAATGACATTTTGATGAGAAAATGGCGTCCTCCTGATGTCTCAGCAGATGATGAGTGGACTGTTAACCACCAGATTGTGGTCCCTAGGGCTTATCGTTCTGAAATTTTAAATTTAGCTCATGAAACTCCTATGTCAGGTCATTTAGGTGTAAATAAGACCTATCACAAGATTCTTAATCATTTCTTTTGGCCAGAATTAAAATCAGATGTTTCTCAGCACTGCAAATCCTGTCACACTTGTCAAATGGTAGGAAAACCCAATCAGACCATTCCAAAAGCTTCTTTACAGCCCATTCCTGCCTTTGATGAACCTTTTAGCAGAATCATTATTGACTGTGTAGGTCCCCTACCCAAAACAAAGTCAGGTTGTCAATATCTTTTGACTATTATGTGTGCTTCAACACGCTTCCCTGAAGCCATTCCTCTCAGAAATATCAAGACGAAGACAATTGTTAAGGCACTTGTGAAGTTTTTCACCTTTGTGGGACTTCCAAGGTCTGTACAATCTGATCAAGGTTCAAATTTTATGTCAGGAATTTTTCAACAAGTCATGCATGAACTTGGCATCAAACAATACAAGTCATCAGCTTATCATCCTGAAAGTCAGGGTGCCTTAGAAAGATTTCATCAATCTTTGAAAAACATGATCAGATCTTACTGCTTTGACACTGAAAAGGATTGGGATGGAGGCATACATTTGCTTTTATTTGCTGTAAGGGATTGCAAGAGTCTCTTGGGTTCAGCCCATTTGAACTGGTATTTGGGCATACTTTGCGCGGACCCTTGAAACTTCTGAAAGAAAAATTTCTCTCAGATGATGATAGCTCTTTGAACTTACTTCAGTATGTGTCTGATTTCAAAAAAAGACTATCAAAAGCCTGTGAAGCTGCTCGGTCCAATCTCAAATCAGCTCAAAGCAAAATGAAACTACGTTATGATAAAAGTGCTCAGGATAGAAATTTTGAACCTGGAGACAAGGTACTTGCTCTTTTGCCCATTCCTGGTAAGCCATTGCAAGCTAGATATTATGGTCCTTATACTGTTGACAAAAAGTTAAGTGATGTTAATTACACTGTCAACACTCCTGGGAGGCGCAAACAAAAACAGTTATGTCATATCAACATGCTTAAAAAGTACATTGATAGGGATAGTTCTGTTATTTCATCAGTAAATCTAGTTAATTCTGTCCCTCCTGAACAAAACCAAATGGACTCTGAAGATATGAACTTTGTGAAATCTGATCCCGCGTCGTCAAAACTCAAGAACTCTGATGTTTTAAAGGATCTTGACCAGAAATTGTCTCATCTTAGTTCAGACAAGAGACTTGAACTGAAGCAGTTGATTCTTGAATATGAACACTTATTTCCAGATATTCCATCCAAAACTGACAAAATTTATCATGATGTTGAACTTATTGATGGCTCAAAACCTGTGAAACAACATCCATACAGAATGAACCCTGTAAAACAACAAATTCTCAGAGATGAAGTTCAATATTTGCTGGATAATGACTTTATAGAACCTAGTCAAAGTGAATGGAGTTCTCCTTGTATTCTTGTTCCAAAACCTGATGGGACATTTCGCATGTGTACAGACTACCGTAAAGTAAATTCTGTCACCAAAACAGACACTTTTCCCATCCCACGAATCGATGACTGCATCGATAACATTGGACAAGCCAAATATGTTACAAAATTTGACCTGCTTAAAGGATTTTGGCAAATACCTCTGACAGACAGAGCAAAGGAGATCTCAGCATTTGTTACTCCAGACGGATTGTATCAGTATAAAGTTATGCCATTTGGAATGAAGAACTCTCCAGCAACATTTCAACGCTTGGTTAACAGCTTGATATTTAATCTGGTTGGCTGTAAAGCCTATATCGACGACGCTATCATCTTCAGCGAAGAATGGGAACAGCACTTACAAACTATCAGAGATTTCTTCGACAGACTTAGTGAAGCTAAACTAACAGTTAACTTAACAAAGAGTGAATTTTGCCATGCAAATTTGACATTTTTAGGTCATATTGTGGGACAAGGTCTGGTAAAACCTGTAGAGGCTAAAGTTGAGGCTATCTCAGATTTTCCCGTACCTTCTGGCAAGACAACTGATGCGCTTTCTCGGTATGGCTGGATATTACAGGAAATTCTGTAATAACTTCTCTGTTATAGCAGAGCCTTTGACAAACTAACTTGGCAAAAGGGCCAAATTTATTTGGACTGATAATTGTCAGAAGTCTTTTGAAAAGCTTAAAGCCATACTTAAAAGTGCTCCAGTTCTCTTAGCACCAAACTTTGACAAAGAATTTAAGTTGGCTGTAGATGCCAGTGATGTTGGTGCAGGCAGTGCATTGTTACAAGAAGATGACAATGGTGTTGACCATCCTGTTTGTTACTATTCTAAAAAGTTTAACAAACATCAGAGAAATTACTCTACCATAGAGAAAGAATGCTTATCTCTCATCCTTGCTCTTCAGCACTTCGAAGTTTACCTAGCTTCTTCAGTTGCACCTATTGTCATTTTCACTGATCACAATCCACTGACTTTCATTCATAAAATGAAAAACAAGAACCAGCGTTTACTCAGATGGAGTCTCATGTTGCAAGAGCACAATCTAGATATCAAGCATATTAAAGGAAAAGATAATATCATCCCAGATGCACTCTCTAGGGCTTAGATGCCTCAGCATTTTTGATATTGAGTTTGTGCTATTGCTCCTTATTGATCTGATGTGATTTCACATTATTTTTTTTATATATATATAATTGTTCATTATTGCAAAAGAAAGCTTTACTTCATAAAACTTTCTTTTCTTTGAGGAGGGGAAGTGTAACATGTATAGTCTTTATCTGTTTACTTAGTTTCTGATTGACCCAGATATTGGAGACATTGATGGTAAATAAGTTGTTGTAAACAAGGTATTTATTTGGTTATGAGATTTTTCTAGAAGGATGACTAATCATCTAGATGGTTCTTGAACCTTGGAGAAAAGTCCAGATCTTTCTGGAATTTTCTTTTCCATGCCAATAGAATTTTTGAGTAGGTTCTTTAATTCAGTAGAAGTTTGTGGAATTTTCCAGAATAAGTAAATATAGCATATGATATAATAGTCTTTCTTGACCATTCTAGAACTTTCTTAAAGGGTATATATAAGAGTAAATTTTTCATATGAGCATCTTTGAAATAATTTCACCTTTTAAAAGTCTAAACCTTTTGTGCTGGAATTCTATATTGGAATATTTAGTGTTTAACTTATTCATTCTGGATTACTTTGGATTATTCACTTTTGGATTCAGACTTCGTGTTCATTTGGATTTAACTTCAAAATCTGGGGATCAGAAACTGCTGAAATTGTGTTGATAAATATTCTGAGGGACAGTTTGGACATATAAGGTATTGTAAATTAGACTTTCTTTGATTGAATAACTATTTTCCATTGTTTTTTGTAAATGATAATTTTGTTATTAATAAATTTTGTTAAATTTTAAAAGTGCTTTTTGCTGACTTTCCAAATAGCAAATTTTGGTTTCCTGAATTTGTTTCTCGTTACGCCTGGCACGTAACATGTTGAATCTCTTTTTTTCTTCTCAGACAAGGGTCGACGACACAAACAAAGACTTACCACTTCTTGAACCAGCACTACATTCACTAAACTCTATTGAAATTTCTATCCAAGATGTTAAGGACGTTCTTCTTCACCTTAATGTGTCCAAAGCCTCTTGGCCTGATCTTATAAGTCCTCGCCTTCTGAAAGAAGGTGCTGATATACTTGCCTTTCCTTTTTCTATTGTTTTCAATCGTTCCCTTAACCAGGGGTATTTTCCTCATTCTTGGAAAGAAGCAAATGTTTCTCCTATCTTCAAAAAGGACGACCGATCTCTTTCAAGCAACTACAGACCAATATCTCTCCTGTGTCAAGCTGGGAAAGTAATGGAATGATGTATTCATAAACATCTTTATAATTATGTTCTTTCTAAACATATCTTAACTCCTCTTCAATCGGGTTTTGTCTCTGGCGACTCAACTACTTTTCAGTTGCTCCATACTTACCACATGTTCTGTGAAGCTGTCGACAACGGTAAAGAAGTCCGAGCTGTATTCTGTGATATCAGCAAAGCTTTTGATAGGGTCTGGCATAAAGGGTTACTCCATAAGTTACGTGAAATAGGTTGCTCAGGTAAAGTTCTGTCTTGGTTATCTTTCAGGGCGTAGACAACGAGTGGTCCTTAATGGTAAATTCTCCAAGTGGGTCGAAGTCTTAGCTGGGGTCCCACAAGGATCTATTCTTGGCCCTCTTCTCTTTCTTATCTATATCAATGACATTGTAAAACGTATTGGTGGCTCTTTTCGATTGTTTGCAGATGACACTTGATTAAACATTATCGTTGACCTACCTGAGCAAGCAGCAATGGTCCCAAATGCTGATTTGCAAACAATTTCTCACTGGGCAAACGACTGGCTTGTTCTATTTAACGCAAACAAAACACTATCTATGGTCATATCACGTAAATTAAATCCTGTCCAGCATCCCCCTCTTTTTATGAATGACACCATCATTGCAGAAACTACAAGTCATAAGCACTTAGGTCTTACATTTTCAAGTACTTGCACATGGAATGAACACGTTAACAATATATCTCTAAAAGCCTGGACAAGGGTTAATCTCTTAAGAGCACTTAAATTTAGAGTGAGTAGGAAATCACTGGAAAAATTATACATCTCATTCATTCGACCGTTGCTTGAATATAGTGATTCTGTATGGGATAATTGCTCATCAGAGTCAAAGAAACAGTTAGAAGCAATCCACACAGAATCCGCAAGAATTGTCTCAGGTGCAACAAAACTTTGCAGTATTGAAAAACTCTTTGTTGAACTGGGATGGGAATCACTCCAGAGCCGTCGAAACAAACATAAACTCATTCTCTTTTATAAAATACTTAATGGTCTCACCCCCAACTATCTCTATGACCTTTTGCCTCCTTTAGTTCAAGACAATACATCATATATTCTTCGAAACTCAGATAACATCCAAAACTATAGAGCTCGGTCAAACTTCTTCCTTAACTCTTTCTTTCCATCAACAATACGTGCATGGAATGATCTTCCAAATGATACAAAAAATGCTTCTTCTGTGGCCTCTTTCAAACATAGACTCAACAGAAACCTAAAGCCACCTCCTAAGTATTACAATGTAGGTTCACGTAAAGGACAAATACTCCAAGCTAGACTCAGACTTGAGTGCAGTTCATTAAATTTAGATCTTTACCGGAAACATATTGTTCCCAGTCCCTCCTGTCAGTGCGGTGAGTTTGAAAGTGCTGCTCATTTCCTCTTCAACTGCCCAATCTATACAAACGAAAGGCAAACATATTTACCAAACAACCTCAGAACCTTCACAACTAAAGACCTCCTATTTGGATGTGAAAATGCTTCAGAGCAAGAAAATCAATCACTCTTTCTGCAAGTTCAAGATTTTATTGTTAATTCTGGAAGATTTCCGTCACTCTGCCCAGCATAATTACACTTTTGTTATGGTCCCCAATGGTAGGAGTTCAGTCACTTCTTAACTTAATCTGTTCATTTATGCTTCCCGACTATTGCTGTAACCACTGAATACGCCACATCATGGGAGACAGTCCTCAACCACGAACTAACAAATAATTAAAGATCATTCAGCACCCCCTCCCATTTTTGTTAGAATACATAGTGCTCCTGTGATGTGGCGCAACAAGTGGTACCTACTGGATATATGTAAACCTGATTAAATGTAAAAAGAAACAATAAATCTATCTATCTATCTATCTATCTATCTATCTATCTATCTCTCACTAAACGTTTAGACTATTTATACCATTCATATATGTTGCAAGATCCACAAGTATTACGAAATGACCACAATAAGCCTCAAAGCTTAATGTCAGATCCTATTTCTACTATGTACTTTCATAACATGTCTTGTGATTTATTGAATAAAATATTGTTTAAACCAATCGAAGATTACCAAACATTAAATATTCCCTATTTGTTTTTGTCAAGGGGAGATAATTTTCAATATTTTACAAATTCGATAAATTCAAAATTGATTTTTGAGCTTTTTTCAAGTGATTAAGCAGTTTTCCTGTGTTTTTGTGCACCACAATTAAGACCAATTTTGATAATCATAACAATTTTAATTTGCGCATGCGCAATAGCAAATTTCAGTGAATAAAGTTTTAAACACTTAAAGGAGCATAACTCATACATCAAACGAGACAAATTAGTGGAGTTTCGACGAATCGTTTGCTGGATGTCTGGGCAACATTATTAAACTTTAGTAAATACTTTTTGTTCAATACTTTCTCATAAAGTATAGATAATTGGAGTGTAGCGTTTTCACTTTTGTTCAGTATATAATGGTAGCCATCATGGGTTTCCAAACATACCTGTTTAAGCATTGACGAATCTCCATATTGCCCTGATCACTTACATTGAAATTATAAGATGCTTGCCGGGTCCTCACATCTTATCATTTCGTCTGTACTCGTTTAAGAAATAAATACATTAAGTATGTGAACTCACGTAAGATCATCAAACTACTAAATAAAACAAGTAGCAATTGAAAGTGCCAAGTGTCTATGGATATAGGGCAAGTAAACAAACTTAAGATTGATTAGTATGAATATATTATTGACAAACGATATTTATTATTACCCTGTCATTTGATTAACATCTGTTTACAATTTTAAAACAAGTTTTCGATATCATAAAATTCGTTAAGCATTTTCTAAATTCTACCACTTCTACCTTCTAGGGTAAAGATTTCATTCCAAAAATGCACTTAAGACACCACCCCGCTCCATGTGGCTTAGGTTCTGGTCTGTGGTCTGTTCTAAGGCGGTTGTTCCGTTGTTATTGATTCATTGCTTATTGCTGCTCCCATTGTTTGTTGGGGTTCTGTGTTAGGATATTGTTTTGTTACGTAGCACTTAGCGGCATATCTAGTTTTTCTTTATCTTGATTGCAAAGAGAGAGCTTGTTGCTTTACTTTTTTGTCTTCCTGATTTTAGTGACTGTAAATGTTATTTGGCTCTTTCTCGCAGTGCTGTTGGTTTGTCTGCAGTGTGTGATTGTGGTATTTCCAGATCATAACCACTTACTTTTCAAAATTATGCAACAGATCCTCAGAGTTGATTGTTGAATACAATATTGGTCTTCAATCTCTTGTGCAACAGGGTATAGCAGGGCCATTAATATAATGCTTAGTTTATCAATTCAAAGGAAGTATTGAAATCAATTTAATGATCAATTCTAAAACATAATCAAACGTCATAACAATAGGATATAACATGGATATCACGCGACTGGCTATATGCCTGGTTGTTAATCAAATCACAGTTTACAGCTATGATTTCCTCTTTAATTGTACGACGGTGGGTCAGCCCTCAGACTCGATGACGGCCCTGACATATATCGTTCATCGTTTGGATGGTACCTGATTTTTGTCGTTAGCTGCACCATGGCTCAACGAGGTTTTCTTAATCTCTGACTACCTATGAGGCATGAACCTTGTGTTAATTTGATCTGATTGTTTCTCTGTAATGATGCATAGCATAATTTAGGAAGCCTCCATGCGAGCTAAACACTGTTTGTGTTTAAAAAAACAGCAGAATCTAGGGAGAAGATAAATTTGGCTCCAGAAAAAGGCAATAAAGTCCTCAGTAGTTCTGGTCGCTATCCGTTTTAAGTAAGAGGTTATGTTGCTGTTGATTTAGTGTTTAATGTTGCTCCAATTGTTTTATGGGGTTCTGAGTTTTATCCTTGTTTCGTTATGTTGTTCTCAGCTAATATTACACTCATCTTGATGAGGAAAAGATAGAGAGAAAGAGAGAGTTATCTGGATGCTTTATTTTAATTGTCTTCCTGGTGTCTTGTGACGGTAAGGGTTCTGTGGCTCTTCCTCAATGTGCCATGGGTAGGTCTGCAATGTGTGACTGTGGTTTTCCTGGTCATACTCTTTTACTTTTTAATAATATCTGTTTGGAATGAGTTTCTAGGCTATAAAGCAGTGTCGATAAAACAACACTAAATCATACATACCAACTAGCCTATAAACTTGCTATTTGCGTGTTGTTTATGGTTGTAATTTGTGTATTGATATATATTTTATTAAAGTGATGCAAAAACACAAAATCGTCGAAACACGAATAAGTTGTACATCGCAAAAATGGTTTCAGACGTATATTCAATTTTATAAAGTAAAAATGTAAGTGGGTATGATCAGGAAATACCACAATCACATACTGAAGATCAATCCACGACACCATGAGTAAGAGCCACAGAACACAAACAGTCACAAGACACCAGGAAGACAATTAAAGTAAGGCAACCAAGTCACTCGTCCCATCAAGACAATTGCAAAACTAAAAAAAAGATTCTAAATACTGCATTGCAACGGATTGAATTATGCCTGAAGCATGTTTTAGTAGTTTATTTGTTCAGTGTAAAATTGAAGCAAGTAGTCTACCTTTTGTAAAGAGATAGAATAACGGATTTTAACAGTTTGCTACTATTTGGTTTATCTGGCGTGCGATATAAAAAACTCTAAGCAGTCCGTATCATACTTGATAGACTCAAGTTTCTTAATACAAATGATATAAACATAAATGGGTTGAGCTTCTCTTTTTTCTCTGCCTTCATCTGTTGGGTCTTTGTCTGCAAAATAAATAATAAGAATTATAACCATTTTGGGAATGGGCTTTTTGTCACTTGTTCAACTAATCATACATTTTGGGGACCTAAATCGCGCATTACAGAAATTAGACATCCTAATAGTACGTGTAAGAGCTTAATCGCAAAATATTTTGTGATGGTTCATTTGCATTAAACAGTACTGATCAGGGTTATTTTGTATGTTTTATATGTCAGAGATCAGCAAACAAATGCTCAATGGCAGTGGTTCTGTGATTAGAATGTCAAAGGATACCGGACTACAGTATAAAGCTCAACTGCCAGACATACCTCTCTTAATTTTTTAACAAATAAGGATAATGTTTTATGAAACATGCTGTGATATGAGAACATGTATTTGTTGGTTCTTTAACAAATTGCTGAATTTTATCTGGTTTTCCTTTGCGCAAGTATTTTGAAAAGCATACCCATATTACCAATGAAAGCAGCTAGATGATGTTGAGCATTGTATATACATTGTTGGGAAATCACAGTTATGGTAGAAAAGGTTAACCTGCCCATAGTTGGAGTCATTTTTGCATTTCTAATCATTACAGAAAAGTACAGGAGCAGCTTTAAAATAATTAAACGTATTCCTTTTAACAAATTTATTTGGTATTCTTACAAACTCGGGCATATTTTAACTGAAATTTAGCCATGAAGAAATGTCCAAGCACAGAACAGACACAGTGTTAGATAACTGGACAGTACTCCATTTATTGCCCTGTGCTCTAATGTTTAGCTTCCATAATGTTTATTTAAAGCGGGTAACAGACAAATACATTTGTAACAGACATATACTGTTTGTGTATTTGATATATGCTCAGCAAATCAGGTGATTGCCGAGCGAATTTCATAGATGACTGACCTGAGTTGCCTTGAAACACACGCGTTGATTTTCAACAGGAGCTTACCAGTATTTAAGGATAGGCAAAATTGAAAAAAAAATGTCTAAAATAAGCAAAACCAAGGACCAGAGGTTAAAGCGTGAGTAAGAATAGAGTTCACCCACGTGCGCTTGTTATTTTTTGTCCTTGAGCATTATTGAAGAAATCAACTATTTATCAGGTATTGACATACACCTCTGGCCACAACAAACCAGTGGTTGAATTCCATATTTCATAAGATGCGATATTTTTACGTTGTACATCTAAAAACTACAGTTTTGCCAAATTGAACACGTGTTCACGCACAAGACAGATATTAAACCACAAAGTGGAATCCTCGTGCTTTTGTCAATGTAGTTAAGCGCTATCTGCTATAAGTATTGTACAATATTGACGTCATTTCTTAGAAGTTCTTCGAAACGAGTATGTATAAATACTACTGCATGAGCAAGGTTTGCTTTGCATAAATGAAAACGTATTCATAAATAAACAGCTATTCTTCATTTTAAATAGCTTGAATATTTTAATCGTGTGGGACTAGAGTAAAACAGCAGACTGGGTCTAATCGATTATGATCATTATTAGCGCGAGGGGCTGTTATTACGTAAATGCAATTAAGTAATATCAATGAGAAGATGAGCCATATGTTTGTTTCCTTCAAACCTTAGAAAATGGCTAGCGTTTTACCATATGTATTACAGATACAAACCTAAGGCTAATTACGACGGGGAAACAAATTGAAACGCATTCTATGCTTGACGCGCTTAGTATTTAGCCTGCTTAAATCATGAATAGCCACTCACAATATTATAATCCTATATGCTATGCACAACCTTACGTATAACTAACTGCATGTTCTGAACAATATCGACGCAATATAAACCTTACTAGCACAAATTCTAATTATAAATTACGTATAGCTCTATAGTAGTAGTATTTATCATTTGCCACAGGCATTACGGGAGGTGTTTCATGTTTATTTGAACAAATTTGAAAATGCTATATTTAATAACTAAAATAAGTCAATAATTGATTTATATAGGTATGTCTGATCTCTAGAAATACGTATTCACCAAGACAATATATTTTGTATTTGTTACTTATCGATATGGTAACTGCGCATGTATGTTTAAAAAGTGATTTTTTGCGCATATGTGATCAGTACGATTACGAGCTAGCACAATTGTTTAATCCAAATGACGTTCAGTATATGGCAGTTGTTTTACCTTTCTCAACTTTCATCCAGAAGACATTACACCCAAAGCACATCTCTCTCGCTCTTGGTGAAAGTATGTCCAACTCTGCTTCTAGATCAGTGGCTCTAGCATGAATTTCTTCTGGTTCTGTCGTCACCGTCTCATCAATCTGTTTTAATGTATGTTTAAACTATACACAGATGTAAAGTACAAGATGATGTTTATAAAGTGCTTTAACCATTTGATATCCCAACCTATAAAACAAGAGAGTGAAGAGAACATGGCACGAGGGGCGTTCATTTAATCCTGGTACTAATGCACCTCCTTACCACATGGCTATACGAAACTCGTGGAAAATGGGGTGATGTCGCAGGGGACTTGTTTTGAATAACAGAACCAAATTTCGTTTGCTTCTATTCACACTTTCAAACTTTTATTGAAATTGTAATACACAAAGTCATAATACACTGGCTAAAATAGTGTGTGTTCAATGAAAACTCAAGCAAATTTTGAATAAGGACCTAAATTAAAAGTCGCATTAATCTGAACATTGCAGGTTCATAGACATATAATGAATTGTGTCGAATACATAGAACATCTGTAGTGTCCAAAACGTTATGTTTTGGTGGTACAAGAAATTTAAAGATGGTTTCACTAATCTCAAAGATTGTTTAATGTCCTGGGCAGCCCAGAACTGTTGTTACCATTGCTAATATTGCTGCTGTGACAGGCCTGATTAAACGAGACGAAAATTACTGCTCATAGTGTTGGCATATCATGGGGGTCAGCTCATAACATTTTAACTAAGTGGTTAAAACTTGAAAATGTTTGTGCTCTGTGTGCTCCCATCGCTTGACTAAAGAACAAAATGGCTACTCGTGTGAAAATGCCCATTTGTTCTTAAAAAGTGCCAAAATTGTGACAAATCTATAATATCAGAACTATTTACAGTTGATGAAACCTGGATATATAAATTTGAGACCCATAGATGTGTCAATAATAAGCAGTGGATGTGCAAAGGCCAAGCTAGGTCTGTCATCGTAAAAGCACAAAAAGCGCGGGAAAAAGTTTTATATTTACCTTATTTTTTGATTTAGATAAGCCAGATTAAGTGCCAAAGCTCGAAAAGGTACACGGATGTTCTATATATAATAACGATGCGGTGTCAAAAATGAAAAGAAAAAAAATGAGAAAAGCAAACATGCAACCGATCCAAGAGGCTTGTACCTTATTTATGACAATGCAGGTACCCACACGTGTAAACTGGTTAAGGATTTACTGGAAACTGAAACTGTGCTACAACTCCATAATCCGTCTTGAGTCCGTGTGGCTTTTTTCTGTTTTCTTACTGAAAAACAATCTCTCTAGACGTCGATATTAGCCTCAAAGTTCTTTTGGCAGTGCCGTTGTTCTGCGTCTACAGGATGTGCCCAAAAGTATTCTTACCTGCATGCAGAGCCTCGATTTTAAGACCAGAAAATGAGTTTATTTCAAGAGAGAACACATCGACCAGTTGAAATGATTGAAATATAATGCACATTGCAGAGCCCAAGTGCCACAATTTAAATGAACGTCCCTCGTACTGTCACCTAACACTGTACAAACTTATATAACAAAGACTGAATTTTGCATTTGGAAAAAGATGCCCCTTTAATCTACAAAAATAAACAGAAAAATTGCGATTTTAATAAAAAAAAATATTGTCGAATTTCATATTGAAATAATGCCTTTGATTAAGTATACCAACTTAATATGGAAAAAGATAATACTTAATTCTAACTGTCTGCGTTGTATATGTATACTGCCCGTGTAACAGTTTATCTGGCCCCCTGGACAGCTTGACCCCCATGGGGGGGGGCAATCTGTCCCGGAATATCTTGCCCCCTACCTTGGTAATCTTTACCCCCGGGTGGCAAGATGTCCAGGCCGGTTATTTCGCCCCCCCCCCTAACACAAGTACAAAAAAATACATGTCATTTTGTTATTTTTCTGTATCATTTTAATAAATTCAGATCCTCCATAAGTCATAACGCGAGAAATTGGTGCCTGTGAGGTTAATATTGGTAAAACTATCTACAAATTACAAATGTATTTAACATCATCTTGAATAAAAAATATCAAGATTAAGTGATTTTAAGCTTTAATCTGGTATGTGGCTTCCTTATAGGTCTGTTAATTTATGGATTGATGCATCAATTATACATATAATTCAAGTCAAATTTATCTTTTTTCTTTGTCGCATTGTTCCATATGCTTAGTTGCAGGGGTGGGGCACAAGCTGCCCAGGCCCGTTTATCTTGCCCCCAACCCACCTGGGTATAAAAGTAAGATTATTTTGCTAATCCTACTTATTTTAAAATAGCTGAATGTAAAGATGTATCAATTATAAATATAATTCAAGTCAAATTCAGCTGTTTTCTTTGTCGGATTGGTCTGAATGTTTAGTTGCAGGGGTTTAGGGCAAGCTGTCAAGGCCAGTTGATCTTGACCCCCAGCCACCTGAGTATCAAAGAAAAATCAGTTTGCAAATACTACTTTTTTTTAAATTATCTGAATGTTAAAATGTATCACTTATAAACATAATTCAGATCAAATTCAGCCGTTTTCTTTGTCACATTGGGGGCAAGCTGTCCAGGCCAGTTTATCCTGCCCCCCACCCACCTGGGTATCAAAGTAAAATTATTTTGCTGAGTCTACTTATTTTAAACTATCTGAATGTGAATGGGTATCAATTATCCAAATTATTCAAGTCAAATTCAACTGTTTTCTTTGTCGCATTAGTCCAAATGCTCAGTTACATAGTTGGCGGGCAAGCTGTCCAGGCCAGTTTATATTGAGCCCCACCAACCTGAGTATCAAAGAAAAATTATTTTGCTAATTCTACTTATTTTAAACTATCTGAATGTGAAGATGTATCAATTATAAATATAATTCAAGTAAAATTCAACTGTTTTCTTTGTCAATTTGTTCCATGTACTTACTTGCAGGGGTGAGGGGGAAAGCTGTCCAGGCCAGTTTGTCTTGTCCCCCACCCACCTAGATATCAAAGTAAAATTATTTTCTAAGTCTACTTATTTTAAAATATCTGAATGCGAAGATGTATAAATTATAAATATAATTCAAGTCAAATGTATCTGTTTTCTTTGTCGCATTGCTCTGTATGCTTTGTTTTAGGGATGGGGGCAAGCTGGACTTGGACCCCTAAAACGTTTGGGTGGATTTTTAACAAAGCAAGGAAAACTTGTAATTTATAACTCTTTTATAACCTCAAATTTTAGCTACTGTCGCCTTGCTTGGCATTTTTGTAGTGCATCAAGCACAAACAAACTCGGAAAGTTCAAGAGAGGGCATTGATATTCATAAATAATGACCATACATCAAGTCTCAATGACCTGCTAAAATCAACAAACACACAGTCTCTTCATGTACGTAGGATAAAGCAAATGGCATGTGAGGTTTTCAAAATTATAAACAAGATGTCACCAGAATATATAAATGACCTTGTAGAAATTAAAACATCAACTTATAATTTCAGGGCAGAGAAACAGGCAGAAGTCCCACGGGTAAATACAACCAGGTATGGACTGAGGTCCTTCAGGTCAGAGGCGGCCCGGGTATGGAACAGCCTTCCAAATGAGATGCGGGTTGCAGAATCATACCCCCAGTTCAGAAGGCTGATCCATAGCTGGGACAGCCCCATATGTGGATGTCCTCTATGCTCGACCTGATTGAGGTTATTGATTCTGTTCAGTTTCTGCTTATATTTAGTTTATCTGTTGTTCTTATGTTATTTTTGACTGTTTGTGTATTCCTTATTTTTCGCTTAGGTAAGCCAGTTGTCTTGCCTGTTTCGCTTTTGGTTTAAGGTTTACAGCAAAGGTCCCGATCAGCAGCTATGCATATGATCCAGATGCACCTTGATATCCTTAAGATAATCCCAAGTATGTCATTTAGAGCAGTAAATGTGATATTTTTTAAGTATCTTACAGAAAATATTTCTATTTTTCTAAATTTAAATTCTATTTTTCAAACACATATTTTATTTTTTATGTATACATAAGTCCTTTCCATATCTAGAGTCTTAATCAAACATCTATGTTTTTCCATATATATTTTTAAATCTTTAACCTAAAAATGTGTAAATAATGTTAATAATGACTTTAAATTTGTTTTATGTTGCATGCAATGTGATATTTATAATATCTTTTTCATATGTGTTTGTCGAAGTAAAAGCCCTACAGGGCTTATGTTTGATGTTTATCATATTCGACGTTAAATAAATCTTCTGTAATTGTTCTATGTTTTGTTGTACGTTACTCTATGTCCATTTTAGTATTGCAATCATCTTGATGGGGAAGAGAGAGCTGATTGCTTTGCTTAATTTGTCTTCCTGGTGTCTCGTGATGGTTGAGCGGCTCTTCCTCACGGTGCCACGGGGTTGTCTGCAGTTTGTGATTGTGGTATTTCCTGATCATACTCATTTACTATTTTTTTCTATGTCTATGTCTAAGCTGTCCAGGCCAGTTTATCTTGATCCTGACCCACCTGAGTATCAAAGTAAAATTACTTTGCTAAGTCTACTTATTTGATAATATCTGAATGTGAAGTTGTATCGATTATGAACATAATTCAAGTCAAATTAAGCTGTTTTCTTTGTTGGATTGTTCCGTATGCTCAGTTGCAGGGGTTGGGGGCAAGATGTCCAGGCCAGTTTTTCTTGCCCCCAGCCACCTGAGCATCATAGATAAATTATTTTGCTTTTTAAACTATTTGAATGTGAAGATGTATCAATTATAAACATAATTCAAGCCAAATTCAGTTGTTTTCTTTGTCGCATTGTTTCGTATACTTAGGTGCAGGGGTGGGGGGGGGGGGCAAGATGTCCAGGCCAGTTTATCTTGCCCCCCCCCCCACCCACCTGGGTATCAAAGTATTTTTTTTTTTTTTGCTAATCTTACTTATTTTAAAATATCTGAATGTGAAGATGTATCAATTATAAACATAATTCAAGTCAAATTTGACTGTTTTCTTTGTGGCATTAGTCCATATACTTAGTTGCAGGGGTTGGGGGAGAGGCAAGCTGTCCAGGCCAGTTTATCTTGAACTTAACCCACCTGGGAATTAATAATAATTTTACTATGTTTCCCAGGTGGGTTGGGGCAAGATAAACTGGCCATGACAGCTTGCCCCCCCCCCCCCCCCACACCCCTGTACTTTAGCATACGGAACAATGCGACTAAGAAAACAGCTGAATTTGACTTGAATTACGTTTTTAATTGATACATCTTCACAATCAGATAGTTTCAAATAAGTAGACTAAGCAAAGTAATTTTACTTTGATACCCAGGTGGGTGGGGGTCAAGAAAAACTGGCCTGGACAGCTTGCCCTCCACCCCTGCAACTTAGCATATGGAACAATGCGACAAAAAACAGCTTAATCAGACTTGAATTATGTTTATATTTGGCACATCTTCAAAATCAGATAGTTTAAAATAAGCAGAATTAGCAAAATGATTTAACTGTGATATCTAGGTTGGTTGGGGCAAGATAAACTGGCCTGGACAGCTTGCCCTCCCCATCCCTGCAATTAAGCATACTGAACAATGCGACAAAGAAAACAGCTGAATTTAACTGGAATATTCACATTCAGATAGTTTTAAATAAGTAGAATTAGCAAAAAAATGTTACTTTGATACTCAGGTGGGTGGGGATTAAGATAAACTGGCCTTGACAGCTCGTCCTCCACCCCTGCAACTGAGCATACAGAACAATGTGACAAAGATAAACTGGCCTGGACAGCTTGCCCCCTCCCCCACCCCTGCAATTAAGCATACTGAACAATGCGACAAAAAACCATCTGAATTTGATTTGAATTATGTTTATAATTGATATATCTTCACAACCAGATAGTTTAAAATAAGTAGAATTAGCAAAATAATATTACTTTGATATCCAGGTGGGTGGGGGTCAAGAGAAACTAGCCTCGGTTGCTTGCCCCCCACCCCTGCAATTAAGCATACCGAACAATGCGACAACGAAAACAGCTGTATTTGACTTGAATTATGTTTATAATTGATAAATCATCACATTAAACTAGACAGCTTGCCCCCGGGGTGAAGATAACCAGGATGGGTGGCAAGATATCCCAGGACAGTTTACCCCCGGGGGTGCAAGCCAACAGTGGTTGACTTGCCCCCAGGGGGGCAAGCTGTTAAGGGGGGCACAATAAACTTGGACACCAGCAAGTTATCCTTTTGAAATATGGTCCTGAGTTGTGGACAATGGCCTTGGCTTTTATGCACACCAAAAGGACTATGGTGGTAAAAGAAAGCATTATCAAACAATTATAACATATCTCCATGGTGGATCTTTTGTCTTTATTTGTACATCAGTGCAGCATGGTAAAATAGTCTTATACATGTATACCTTTGACCAAAACATCCAATTCGTAACAAAAACGGTAACTTTCACGAAACAGTGTCCTTTTTTCAAAAATGACTCATTTTCGCACTTTATGTTAGCCACTGTCTCCCGTTATAAAAATTAACAAATCGAAATTGTTTTAAAGTGTAGAAAACTAGAACGCGTTATGATATGATGGGTAGAGTGTGATAACACAAAATAATGTCATAAGTGATACATGTATATGTATTAACAAATAATAATTTTCGATGCAATCACATAACAGAAATATAGTGCTACTAAACACAGCCGTCGTCACTGCGTTGTGTCCTTGAGCAAGAACATAAATCCTAGCTTAGTACTTCTTCTTGTGATACTTCCCGATTATGGAAGATACGCAAATTAGAACACAAGCTCCAAAAATGAGTATAGACGATCTTTACTTCTTCTGCGCTCAATCCTTTATGACTACTCTAAATCTCCTAGCAACTAACGTAACGTACGTTATTATAACCGACGTAGTAACGCAAGTAACGTCATGATAGCCTAAATATCTAGAATAGCTTGATTAGGTTTTCTAGTGCCCTAATATCAATTTTATCTTTTGTCCAGTACTGGTTCAACCCAGGAAGACCCATCCCTTTATAACTGAACGATTGTTGATGGGACGCAAAGAATCAAATCAAACAAACAAACAAAACTGAACACAGCGATCGACTTACGTGATTGTGTTCTTCCTTTGCTTTACAATGTTCCTTTGCCTGTTTTGGTTGCATTAGAGATGTTCTATTGAACTGACTCACATAGCACACTTTCTTGTCCGAAGGCTTGATGATAAAGAGTCCCTATGGAAATCAAAGAAATAACAAAAATATTGTCAAAGAAACATGATATAGTTTCTTAACTACAGTACATTTTGATCCTTTAAATATTCATATCAATTAAAAGCATGGACTACTGTGACAATAAAATCAAATGATAAATTAGCAGACAATGATTGGGTTGCAACTATAATGTATCATATAAGGGCGTTCGCATTGCTGGAAATAGTAGAACAAGAAAGCTAATTTATGACGGTTCGACGAGTCATTTATGCAAAGAAACAGAGAGTTTTAGCAAGTACATAACACAGTCACAGATTACAGGCAAACTCATGGCACCACGAGGAAGAGACCATAATAATACTTTAACAGACAGCTCTCTTTTCCTCATTGAGATAATTGCAAACCTGAAAAAGTACACTGGGTACTATATTACAAAACAAAGACAACATACACCTCCCTTTAAAAACAAACTAAAAACAACAAAAAACAAACTTGTGATCAACAAAACACTACGAATCAGCAACAACAGAATCATCGATTCTTAGAACGCGTAACAGCCAAATTAAAGGCTAAAACTTCCAACGACTGCACATTAAAATAAGAAAATTACATGTAAGGTATATTGATCCATAAAAAGTGTCTTTCAACGCTACAATTGACGCCTTATTATTTGTATGTCCATCCTGTATTTTTGTATGTGATGCTGAGCAGTAAAATATTGATTAGTATTAGGCGGATAAAATATATAGTTCAAAACGCATAATCGAAGCAGTGAAATATATATAAAATACTTAATCACCCAGCCAGAAATGATTAATCCCTACGCTTTTGACTGCTTTCCAGCGAACAAAAACACAAAATTGTGGGTATTCCGCTTACCTCAATAAAGTAAAAAATAGTAAGTGAATATGATCAGGAAATACCACAATCACAAACCGCAAACAAACCCATGGCTCCGCGAGGCAGAGCCACACGACCATCACGAGATACCAGGATGACAAGCAAAGCAACCTACTGTCTCGCAAAATTGGAATAGACATAATTGGTAACCTCGCAGGTAGCCTTCCTAACTAATGTTATGTGTCATCACAGGGAAACAATTCGTTTCTGTGATGAAGCAAAGAAAACTGCTTGCTCGTAACGCACACTCAGAGCTTAAGAAGACCACTAGTTAAGCCGAGCCGAAAGCAAGTTCTTTAGTTACTTATATAAAGAGTTGTCAAAGTATATAAATATATAAACTTGAAACTTACATTCTCGAAATCAAAGATGACTCGAGCTTTTCCTGGTACAGTTATATCTTCCTCAGTCTCCGTAAATGTTATTTGTTCGTCCACTGTAAGGGAATTACCAAGACGATACGTGGCCCAGTAGCTCTGCAATAAAAAGTATAATGGATCATAAATCAAGTATTATAAAGGCATGGGTAAAACTCACATCATCCTTCTCAGCTACAAGTACTATCTAGAATATTAACATTTTGCATGGAACCAGTTTATATATGATACTTTACAATAAGGGAATAAAAAAGGCGCTAATCAGACTGCGCGGACGCGCAGACTGGTCTGTGACTTTGTTGGTCGCATGCCACAAAGTCAGGTCAAGGGCCCATTTTATATTTAATAATAACACCGAGTGCCTACATGTAGTGGTTTCTGCATATTGCAATGACGTCAGTTATGTAACTTTCAAATCAAGGTTAACTACACGTGTACATGGATAATACCCTACTCCTCACAGGCCCCGAATCCCACGAATTGCCACAAATTGACAAATGTTTGGATTCGTGGCTGAAACGTACTCAGTTCGCGAAGATTTTGACTGAATCGCAAGGTCCATAGTCAGTTCTTGCAATTCGTAGTTCTATCAGGAATTCGTCTCTAAAGTTTTATACTGTTCAAACGTTGGCCACAAATTCCCGTGCTTGATTCGTACCAAATTCCTAATGCATTCTTGGACATCGTAACTGAATCGTAATGGATTCGGCGGCGTTCTTAAGCATTCGTACATGTAGCTACATGTAGCTACTCTTAGCTCATTCGTGGTGAATTGGGAGATTAAGACAAACAATAAAACCAAGGATGAAACAGTCGAAGGGTTTTCCCTTCGAGTAACTACCCCGTCATGCGCAAGTGAGCCAGTCCTAGAAGTGGAAACAGATTTTGCCGTTTCTTGAGCATAATCAGGATCAGTCAGTAACTCTTGGCTGGTGATTTGGCAAATGGCGAAATACCGTATTTTTCCAAGTCAAAGAGCCTGGGCCAGGGCCTCTCGACTTAAACGTAGGGCCTCTCGATAAGTAGCTGTTTTCAACACTCAAGTTGCAGGATCAATTCTACTGCTGCTTTACATGAACGAGGAACATTTATTTTAGAACTGATGCACCCGAAGCATGGATGAATCTTTTTTATAACTATCGTGAGAGAAAATCTCGCGAATCGTTGCGAATTTCTGTTAATTCGTGCCCAATTCGTGCTGCATTCGGCGTATTTTCTTAACTTATTCGTGATCAATTCTTTACAGTGACTTATTTTCCAGTATTTCCTAAAATGTGATTGTACATCATCGTGGCGACTCAGGCCGAATCCTGCGAATATTCGTAACTGTTTCTTTCTGTACCTGTTTCGTGTCTGAATCGCAGAACTTCACGGAATGGGTGAAAAATTTTAAAATTCTCCACGAATCCTAACATTTATGGATTCTTGATGATTCGAGGGATTCGTGGTCTGTGTGGAATAGTGGCATAAGATAACGTCGATATGATTACGCAGGATAAAATATCAGTTGTCTGGTAAAAGAAGATCAAGCGCGGATCCAGAGGGGCAGGGGGCAGCCCGCCACCCTGAAAATTTACAAAATTATAGCCCTAGGGTTTCTTAGCAATACTGGTCCGGATCCCCTGAAAATCCACAAAGCTATAATGTACTAAGCGGGCCATCATCGGCTCGCCAGCGAAACGCCATTTTAATGGCGTTTCGCTAGCGGGTCGATGATGGCCCACTTGCTATTTGGATCCTCTTTCCCCTCATCAAAAATAAAAACGTGGTCAGAGTTCTACCCTCTCTGGCAAAACTTATGGATCCGCGTACGAAGGCTACGCTGTGGTTGTTCAAAATTATCGTCTTACTGACCAGGGCCCGGAATTACAATGCCTCCTTAGAATTAAGGAAGACTTAAGTTAAGTATTGATTTTTCAGGATGCGAAAAATAACGTTTCAAACTGATAAAAATCAAAATAGTTTCATTTTTTCTGTAGCTCACAATGATATCTTTGACCAGCAGTACAACATCGATCCAGGCAATTTATTTAACATTAAATATAGCAAGTTGAAATATCAATACTTAACTTAAGTCTTCCTTAACTTAAGGAGGCATTGTAATTCCGGGCCCAGATGGTTTGAATGCATACAGCACACATTCTTTCTTATGATACTTTTGAAGGCACGTGAGATTTATTTTATGTCTTGTAACCTGAAAACAATGATACATTTAGTAGTATGTGTTGACGAGAGTCACTTTGCCAAATGTACTGTCATATTCAGTTCATTTTTTACCTGCTACCAAGTTACATGTACGAGTGTATGCTGTTGGTGATGTTCGACTTTTTAAAATACGCACATCCTTACATGCAGGGTGGGGATTACAAATATAAAATTGTAAAGCAGTTAATGATAATGAATAAAGGATCGTTTTTCTTTTATTTTTAGGATTCATTTTTCCATCGCAACACCTCGAATAATTTACCAAATATATACATGTATTTGCTTTACGCACAGCTTGCGATTATGTCAAATTAGTGCGTTCCTCCAGGTCAGGCCTATGTTTTTGAGTTAAACTGGTGTTAATGCAACAACATACGAGTCTTTCTGCAGGTGTTTAAAAACGTTGAAATGCCAAACAAATGCGTAAGTGCAAAGTTAGCTATTCGAACACCTCGGCCCAATTCATATGAGACCTCTGGTGTATGCATACATGCATACTTTTAATTCTACGCCTTATATGTATGTACAATGTACAAAAAGGCTTAGTTTTATTAGCCGGTATAGTCCAGTACAAGTAGCAGGTGAAGTCAGCCTACTTACATTCAATGGTCTTGTAATGCATCTTTATTTCTACGACATTTATATCTGAAATTGAATTTGTTGTTGTGTTTTACGTTTCTATCACGGACTTGGCCGAGGAGTGCCGAATCCTGCCGAATGTAAAATGATTGTATAATTCTAAAAAATACTATGCTACCAAGTTTATATATTCATTTACTTGGTGACCTTCTACAAAATTAGCTAAAACGAATTTGATCCGTCAAAAAAATGGCCACCAGGGACCGTGGTCAGTTTCACTTATGTACCTACATGTATATAAGAAACTTGAACATCTCCTCTGCAACCAATGGTCAGAGTTGAAAATTATTATGTAGAAATAATCACTAGGTGACATTCCACAAAACTAGCTAAAACGAATTTGATAAGTAAAACACCATGACCGCCATGGGGCGTGGCTTATCATGGTAACTAAACATTTAAAATATTTCTCCTGTGAAACCACAGGCCTGCGTGAACATGAGCTACAATTATTTGACTACGATATTCAGAAGTATTTTGACCCAATATATATGTATTTCTGGTATTATTTACATTTGTTCAGTTTGACCTTGAAAAGTTTATAAGCAAAAATTGTAAATGTATATTATTCTACCAGAAATTTGTATATTTTGGGCGAAAATACTTCTATATATCGTAGTCGGATAATTGTAGTTTATGTTCTTGCAACTGTTTTTTCTAAAGTAAACGGTATCAAACCAGGAAGTGACTCTAAAACGTATGATAAGCATGCTATGGATTGCTCAAAAGCTGAATGTTGGGGCGTAAAGTGATCTATGTGAGATGTATAATTTGTTCATACAACAACGTGGCCACATGTATCCGTCTCCTTGATAAAAATGCATTTTTTGTTTATACAGGAAAAATTTCATGCAAGTGAGAGCTTTTGAAAAATATATCCCCTTAAAACCAATGGTCAGAATTGAAAAACATTTGGCAGAAACAGTAGGTGACCCTCTACAAAACTAGCTAACACATATTTGATATGTCGAAAAACATGGCCGCCAGGCGGTTCAGCTTATCACGTTTCTGATTATTCCCATAAATCTTTTACTTTTATGCATTTATGTACTTCTCTACAATAATTTGAATCCTTGTCAGGAGGAGAGGATGTTTACCACAAATTATAATCCCATTCTCCAACAATTAAGTCAATCTTAGGTATCACTCAGATCATAACCAAAGCCTTTCAAGAAAATTATTCTTATCTGCACACTTTTAATGTATGACCTTTTGCCCAACCCAAAAGGCAAAGTGTGCATAAGGTCATACATGTTAATTGCATAATGTTGTATGCAACATAACCTTCTTCAGAATAAAAAAAAGTTTTGACCTCTTGACGTAATAGCCCTTCTGGGCTTGTGTTACATGCTGTATAATATTCGACACAAAATAAAGTTTCTATATCTATGTCTACCCCATACAGGGATTGAGGGTGTGAAAAAAGCAGACATTTGCTTGTATGTTTGTTCTATGCTTCATTCCAATTAATTTGATATGCAACATGACTTCTTTAAGAAAAAAACAACAAATTAACCTTTCCACCCCACCCCAGATGTCAGGGAAGTGTACGATCAAAATGTTTGCTAGCATACTATTGTATGCTTTATCCCATTTAATTTGATGTGCAACATGACCATATTCTGAAAAAGTTTATTTTTTATGAGCTCATGTGATCTCTGCGGCGGGCCCATTTTTTGCCCCAGTGGCATATTTTGAACAAACTTGGTGGAGGTTTACTAGGTGATGCTACATACCAATATTAAAGCTCTAGGCATTGTGGTTTCAGACAAGAATAATATTTCATGTTTCCCTATATAAGTCTATGTGAGATATGTGACCTCCGGCGCAAGGCCATTTTCGGCCCAAGGAGCATAATTTGAACAAACTTGGTAGAAGTCCACTAGGTGATGCAACATACCAAATATCAAGGCTCTAAGCCTTGTGGTTTCCGACAAGAAGATTTTCCCGTTTTCCCTATATCAGCCTTTGTAACGTATGTGACCCCCAGGGCGGAGCCATTTTGGCCTAAGGGACATAATTTTAAACAGACGGGGTAGAGATCTACTAGATGATGCTACATACCAAATATCAAGGCTCTAGGATTTGTGGTTTCAGACAAGAAGATTTTGTTTAAATTTTCAACTCGAAAATCTATATTAGCCAATGTGACCTATATATGCAACGGACCAGGACCATTTTAACAACGACGGATGACGGACATCCAACGATCACAATAGCTCACCATGAGCGATTGACTCAGGAGTGCTAAATGCTAAAACATCTAATGGACTTTTTAACACTGTGACAATAAAATATCAGGTGAGCGATTAAGGGTCATCTTGACCTTCTCGTTTAGTTCGTTTGCCAGAAATTTTATTTTGGTTTTAAATTTGTGATATGAAAAAACTTTTGGACAATATTAAATTGCGCCTGTATTCCAACGCAGTGTATTTAGACACAATTCAAATATATACAATATCTAGTACGTTACCTTATAATGTTTATGGGTAAGCATCCCGAAGTATATGCCAGATACTAGAATAGCAGACATCAGGAGCAAACATGATACAACTGTAACAATCAAACATCTCTTTTTCGAAGCATTTGTCTTCTTTATCTCCTGCAAAGTAACAAACACTACAAAATGTATCATGGCCTCGTTGTGGAAAATCCTGTCTTCAGACCAGGTCAGACTCGAACTTGCTTTCACAGCTACAGGGGTCTAATTAAATATTGGAATAATGGCATGATGCAAATAAACTTATAACGAGCTAGAGTTTCCTTTACTTTATAAAGTTATATGACCTTGGTGAACTTGAACATTTGATCAAGAAGTTAGTAAGTATGATTAGGAAATACCACAATCACACACTGCAGACCAACCCACGGCACCGCGAGAAAAGGCGACAGAACATTTACAGTAACAAGACATCTGAAAGACAATAAAAGCAAAGCAACCAGGTCTCTATTACACGTCAAGATGATTGCAAAATCAGAAAGGATACCAAAACAAAGACCAGCATAGAACTCCAACAAACAATGGGAGGTGCATAAAGCAATAGATCAGCAATACCAGATTCACCGCCGTAGAACGGACAATAGCCTAGACTGCTGGGGGGCTTAAATGTATTTTACCAAAGGTTATGTTGTTGTTTAAGCACACAATTGTTTAGCTCGCATGGAGGCTTCATAACTAAAGCCGCCTTTACACTATAACGACTTGAGTCGACACACTGTCAACGAATTGATAATAAATCAATCATCTTGAAAACTGCTGAATACGCACACAGCATGCTGAACGAGCTCATAACGTTCTAGTAACAACCAGGTAACGACCAAAAGCGAATGAGAAACGGATATTATCAACGTTCTTTTAACGAACGCTCAACTTGTTGTGCATACTCTCTGCGTGCACTCGGCGAATAGTTAGCGTATCCGAAACGATCAACTGCAATACACTTATATAAACGAGAAATCAAAAAGTAAGTGAGTATGATCAGGGCGTCAAACCTCGAGTTCTTTCCTTTATTCTCCCAACTAGTTTAGGCTGTGCTATTGTTTTGTTTTTTTCAAAAAACATTTTGATAGTAACC
This sequence comes from Loripinus fragilis, assembly GCA_964019695.1. Classification (NCBI taxonomy): domain Eukaryota; kingdom Metazoa; phylum Mollusca; class Bivalvia; order Lucinida; family Lucinidae; genus Loripinus; species Loripinus fragilis. The sequence continues at coordinate 655,614 of CAXHUL010000477.1, read as the reverse complement.
AAGTGACATATATAATTTATCTTGTACAAAATGGCTGTAGACATGTATTAATTAAAAGACACTACCTAATGGGGACGCCAGTGACCATTCGGCCACTAAATGTCCAAGAGGCTAACTACTGCGCATGTAAAATCCAGATTTAACATGCTTAATCTAATGTTAACTTGTGATTTTATAGCTCAATTGCAAAAACATTGCATACGACAACACCAGCTTTGTAAATCTCCGTGTAGTTTTATTTCAGTCGAACAGCTACATGTACACATAAGGAATTCTCGATGCGTTCAAAAGACTATAATTTGGTTGGACGTATACAGTACTACCGTTGAGCTAAAGCCCCTGTCACACTTAGCTGTGTTTCCACTGCGTTTGCGCGGAGTTGTTAAATGAGACCAAATTTTAGATGCATGTTTGAGTAACATATACAAAGTTGCTTGCAGGAAAATGATTATATAATCCTGATTCAATCTCGAGGAAATAGGCACGTTTGTGACGTCATGCCACGGACGACCACAGCGTTTGCACAGCGTCCTTGTGCGCGCCCACGGAGCTCCTGTTACACTGTGGGAGACCTTACTGCGCGGTTATGGCGATCCTACGGCGATCCCACTGCGCTCTTTTAAGAACGCCCTGGTATCGCCAAGCCACGGCGTTTGTTTTGAGCATACTCAAAGTGCGCGCCATCGTTCGGCGTTCTATACGACCTCACGGCGTCTATTGGCGATGCCACTGCGTTGCTGCGGCGATGCCTGCGATCGTACTGCGCGCACCTCGGCGTTCTGCATTTTTCCTGGACGCCGTGAGATCGCCGCGGGATCGCCATGAGAACGCTGCTCTGGTGTGACAGGGGTTTAACGTTCAGTTGTCGTACTGCAAACGAACAAACTGTTCAAATTGCGTTCAGAAACGAGTCGTTAACTTTCTGCAGACGTACAAACCGTACGCATTGCGTTTAGTAAACGAACACTCTGCGCATTTGACAGTTCGTAGGCGAACGTCGATCTTTTTGTGCATGCACAAAAATCGCACTGTGCGAACAACAGCGTTCGTCGACGTTATTCAACGAACTGGAAACTACCTTAAGCCGTTGATCACCGTTGAGCTACAGTAACGGCCTTCAACAGACACCAGCGTGTTTCAACGAATGTCAAAATATCTCCACACTCAGAGCGAACGCTGACCCAATTCGTTGTAGTGTAAAGGGGACTTAATGCAATGCATCATCACAGAAACTTATATACAAAGGTTGTCAAAATGTTAAGCACATGCTGGATGGGTTAATTTTCATTTCAAAATTACGTTCTTTTTGGTAAATGCATTTTCATTTGGTGTGTGAACTAAAAAGCGTTTCCGAACTATTTATACATTGATGAAACAGAAATTCGTTTTAGATGATGCACGTGGATTAAGGGTAAACATCATGTACACTTTGACTCACTTTCTGATTGAACCATTTCCTAAATGTGTCTTCGGTAAACAGTGAAGACACATTTTGATCTAGTACAATATCTTATTACATGTATATACACAGTAATGAAATATATGAAAATATTGATTAGATATAATGTATATTTGAATAAGTTCTCTTTCACATGTGAACACATTCAGTCAGACATAGCTTAATCACCGCACAAACATTATTTCAGTGACGTTTTTCGTGTATAAATTTCATCAAAAGAACATCCAGTTTGTAACATTTTGTTATCCTAGTCTTTTACTCACATATGCAATAAACAGCAACATTGCATCAACTGACTTGCGTTGTGCTTTGGTTGGAGTCCGTGAAATCTGTTTTGGTTGGAGTTGAATTTTTTTGTATTGTGTGTATTCAGTCGATACCTTAAAAGTAAAGCTGAACATCTGATACCCAGTATAATATATCAAGTACATGAAGTTTGGAAATGTATATTGCAATATTTCTGTCCACAAGTATCTGCATACGGTTTATACTATGTGGCCTTTAGATAATTTTATTGATAGGCTTATCTCTGTCTTCGTGTTTTTATTGTGTGTGTGTGTGTGTGTTTTGGGGTGTATATGCAGGTTGAGCAGTCTGTATGAGGCAATCCAGAATTTACTGATACATGTCTGTATGTTAATATTGCACGTCTGTCATTGTAATACATCACTCTATCTATCTTCTATACTGGCTTTGGTCAATAGCTGACCCTTACGCTCATCTTGAACGTGCTCACCATGTAATTTCGGGTAAAAGCAAACACACTTTTGGCCGTGTTTTTGATTAAATGAGAGCCCTAAGCTGCTCTGTGGCCTGAGCAGTGGCCAGATGGGAAAAACTACTTCAACGTGGAATAGTCAGGGGAAACACAAAAAACTCTTCAAGACATCACTGTATATCTGGTACCTACAATATTTGTCACTATACGGTGACCAGCTAGCCACGTATTTGTCTGTTTCAATAGACACACAACCACTTTGAATCTTATGGAAGAAAATCTCTATTGGCCCAAAGAGATGGCCTCTCAATCAAATCAAGCATTTCACCAACACTACTTGTTCTCCACCATCTCCTTCAGGTTTAGCTGGTTTTCGTCCTCTGAACTTTCATGATTAGGTTCTTCTGAGATTTCGAATAAGGTTCCAATTTGGTTCTACATAGTCTGGTTGAGTCCAGGCCATACCGAAGTATTGTTTGCAACTTCGTAGTACTCTTAGGTACAAAGGGCAAGTTTCTTTTCATGTAAGGTCAAATGTCTTAGTAGCTTTAGAAGTAACTTCATAGATGTGTTGACACAAATCAGTAATGGTTATACCAAGATATTTTGCAGAATGAGCATTGTCAAAACTTTGGTCATGTAAGGAATAGACAGATTGGATTTGTTTGTGATGGTGAGTCAATCTCATAGAGTGGCATTTGGCCACATTAAACTTCATTTGTCAGACGGCTGACAACTGCCCTTAGCTAGTGGGCCTTCTGGTCGATTACCTGTACTGACGTTAATATATGTTCCAACACAGGACATAGTGGTCTGCGAACAGAAGACACGATAATGTCCAGTAAATTATTTATTAAAAGGCAGTAGATGACCGAACCCTTGGACACCAAATAACACTTGGAATGTATCTGAGTCTGGGCCACTTAATTGTTGTATGCACCGAGAGAGCAATGAGTTGATCAAATAATGGATGGACCCTTTTATCCAATAATAATCATATTTGTGTAATATACTGTAGCATTATATGTGGAACCTTGTCAAATAAAAGCTTTTCGCACAATCCATGATGATCAAATCCGTCTGTTTGTGTCAACAATTCACAGTCCTATCCGGGTTGCTGATGTTTTCATGCGCATACAGAACCAACTGGGTTTTACATAACATCTGATTCAGAAACGATCCTGTTAGCAAGTATGCTATGAAAGGCTTAATATCTATTTATGTTGCTAACATGTAAAAGCGCTAAGTTTTTGAAACAGATAAATATGATAATTAGCAGCAACATACTTTTTACCTTTTTAGATACTAGGGAAAGATTTGCTTGTCGCCAGTCATCTGGTACTTTTACCCAAGTTAAATGCATAGGACTTTAGAAACGCACCACCTGCTAAAATGCTAATTTATTATCAATATGTAATATTTGAATTATGTGAAAAATAAAATTGACAAGTCCCTTTATTTCGCTTGCATGCAATAAGAAAATCAAAACGCTGTGGCTTATGGTTGCTGTGACATCGACATAACAAATTTGAAAAGTCACAGAGTATCAATACCTTCCATAATGAGCGCAAAATTTTTTTCAAACCTATGTTTGTTCTTGAAAGCACAAGGAAAGACCAAATCAAATCATGACGTTTTAGGCCTCTGGTAAAGTTCATTTCGTTCAAGTGACGTCATTATTGTTTTAGACGTAATTGGCTATTTATATCCTAGGGATCCGGAATAATCCAAACATTTCAGGGCAACAAGATACTCGGCAACCCGTTGCATAGTAAACAAAAGTATCGCGACATGCGTTAACGTCATCCGCCTGTTATTGCTGTTTGAAAAATTAAGACTGACCTTAGCAAAGAAAACGCTGCGACTGGGAGTGTAATTAAACGATAATTTCCGATTGTTTCCCAAACTTTTTCTTGTTTTTCGGTTAGTCTAGACATCTGGCTACCAGCTCAAAGTGTTTGCTTTTAAATTGAACAAATCTCACAGTTGTCAGATGACACTTGTTGAAAACACTAACGTCATTGTTACATCAAAATGTACCGCATGTGCAAATCCAAACTATGGCAAATCACGGTACATTGTGTAAGTGGATAAAAAGTGATAAAGTAGACATCCTCAAATCAACCATGTGGCAGAGACAGTGAATATATAGCTGGTGCGTTTCTAAATTCCTTCCGTATATAGTAATGATCTTATTGCTACACTCTTGAAGCATCTTGCATTTCATCAACACAATGTGCTTTATGCAAACTTAGGTTCTCTCTATTACTGAATGGTCCGTTTTTTCCAGATTAATCAGAGGTCGCAACCTATGTTGTTGTGCCGCGTTGAGTTGGTAAAACTTCTGCACGTACATCGATATAGTGTTGATATTTTTTCTCCGGAACATTGGGTTCTGACAGAAAGCAGAATACCACTTAAGCCGGTGCTAGGGGTGTGAGAATTGTTGCATTTTCCATTAAATATCATGTACAGACTCTAAATAAACAGAGTATGCTGTTTTCTTATATTGTAGGTTCTTTCTGTTTCTGAAGGATCCATTTTTCAAGATTATTTAGTCAGTCCATCTGACAGCTCGGTGACACCTTTGTGGTCAACTGTTATGTCCTCGATCTCGGAGATTGGACTAGTCCCTTTTGAGAAGAGGGTCGACCTCTGGGACCAGGATAACACTGAGGCTGGGTCATTTAATGCTACGTGTTTTATGCACCCAGCGATTCATGAGTTGAACTTATTCATAAGAGTCTCTTATTCCATAATACTCAAGTTTGTGTAATGGCATTCAATGCGGAATCTTGTCAAGGCATTAGCAGAACCCATGATAACCAAATCCGTCAATTTCTGTAAACGATTCACATCCAGTTTGCTGACGTATACATGCACTGACTGAAAGTATATGCTCTAGGGTTCTTACAACATATACTGAGCAAAAATATAAACTTTACACTAAATTAAACAGTAACATTACCCCCAGCACCTATCTTATGTTAACACACATCAAATTAATGGGTGTTCAATTCTCAGTAGATATGTGTAATTGAAATACAGCCACAACATCGTGTGTTTGACTTGTAGCGTTGGGAATAAGTAAGGGATTAAAATTTTTAAAAAATCACACATCAAAAATCATTTGTTCCGATTCCTGTTTTTATTGTCTGGTATGAAACATTGGGGTGTGTAGCATCTACAGTTGCAGGTTCAAACTGCTCACGTCAATGCGTGAGTGTATATTAACGGTCTTATCTTTGCGTTGTTTTCTTACGTCGCGTCGATCCTGTGCAGTGATAGATATCCCTGTCTGCTCAAACTGTCTCGCGAGGCTATGAGCAATAACACCTGGGCAACAAAACATCTTTGCTGTGCGTATTACTCTTGGTACGGTGGCAACCTGCCAAAAGCCTTCTTCCGCCAATTTTGACGTATAGGTAGCATTAGAAAAGTAAACTTTGTGGACGTTATTTGTTGGTTTTCGATGTTCTGACTTAAAAGACTCCCGAATAGTGCGTTTACATTATACAAAATATCGTAACGATAATCTTCCAGACTTTAATGTGTAGTTTGACGTTTTTTTCAACGTTATTCATTGACGCCTGATCAAGTTTGATTTTTTTGCATGGTTGTCTTGTCAGACGTGTGGCCTTTATATACGCACACTTTGTAAAGAAGTGAGTTTGCGTTAAATTGGTTTCATTTCTGTTTTAAAGCGTAAAGTTTGTATTTTTGTTCAGTATATGAATGTGAGAAACACCAGTCCTTAATTAGCAGCAACATATCTTTCACCTTTTTTAATACGGGGGAAAAATTTGCTTCTCGCCAGTCATCTGGTACATCTATCCGAGCTAATGACTCAATGAAGATGAGTGCCAATATAGCAGATATCTCATTGCTACACTCATTTGGTCTATCAGGGCCAGGTACTTTATACACATTTAGTCCGTCCAACAGCTTTTCGACACCTTTTTGATTAACTGTAATGCCCTCGGTGGCAGAGAACGGACTAGCCGTCAGCGTCTGGTTTACTTATGAAGGCTCGAATGTTTAAAAGAAAACATAATGCTATTATTAACACCACTTTGTCAAAATGAGCATTGTCATAGAAATAGAGGATTTTACATGAGTGTTCGTACATGTACCTTTTTAAACTTATAACAGGAGTTAAGGAAGAGAAGATAACATGCAAGGATTTGTCAAGAATTTCGTCACTTTTTCACAACATGTTAAATCAATTCAATTACACAAGAGCACAACCGTTAGATGCTATTTACCAAATGACAAAAATGCGTATGCCACTGAAATTGCGTTTTTTAGCGTGAAGACGTTGATATATACATGTCGTTGGTACGGGCGTCCATTTATAACGTTACCAAAATAATACAGTTAAAGGTAAAGCGCGTCGCTGAATAACCAATCAAATTGAAAGGAGTGATACACGACGAATAAAATGTATTAAAGCAAAATAAAACATTGAGATAAGAAGTAATATTGCTTTGCATGCTACTTTTAACCAGATTCAGCATCAAGTGAGACAACGAATTAATCAATATCTTTTTTAAAAGTAATTTGAATGGTTAATACATCAATGCGTCTCAACAATTATGAAGATTATAAATCTTTTCCATAAAGTTTGGAGAATGTTTCGTTGTTTTTTATTGTAATATAAGTAATCAAACATCAGTTTTTTACAATTCATTTAAATTTGCCAGGTTCCTATGGAGATGTTACAAACCTCGGGATTTGCCCTTGATTTTCAACTTTTCCATTTGGGCTTTGCGAACGTTAATGCATGAAAACTATGTTTGGTCCCGATAGCCAATTTCATATATAACTTCTTTACTTTTCCAGATTATTTCGTAATTCCAGTCCCATGCACTCATATCTAATAATTAAAGCATCGAACCAAACATAGTGCTGCAACCACGAGACCAGCATCAAAATACCAAATTTAAAGTAATTTAGTTTTGTAAGCATATGGCTTTGTGTGTATGGCACACAAAGTACGGATTAGTTATAGATGCTAATTCAGCACCATTTTGAAGTGTTTTTCCATCAAAAACCAAATTTAGGTACTTCAGGCAGCGTTCATGGTTGCTTACATCGTGACGTCAACATACAACACATTGGTATACGTCACAACATTGGTGTAGATGGTGATCCTGTATACACGTCACCATTTGGAGAATAGCTTTAAACCTCTCAAGAAAAAACACCAGTGGCACTGTGGCATCATGCGATCAAGTGTACATAGCAATACATATTCCTAACGTATCTGAAAATTACACAAACTCGCACTCTTTCCTTTGTCATCATTGCTTATATGATTTTGATGTAGGTTACGTTGTTAGACCATTTTGTGATTGGTCAGATTATTTCTATTTTGAAGATGCTTGAGAAAGTCGGTATGACATTGGGAATATTGAAGGAATAATTCAATATTGACATTATTGTCATTAACTTAAATACAATTGCAATGCAAACACCTCGCTAGCTGAAATTGTGCTTTAGCGGTTCACATTCTCCCACAAACTATCCAAGATTGCTGAGAGTATTTTGTTGGAAATGAAACTAGCTACATTGCTTACCACTTTAATTGGATCCTCGCCAGTATTTTTATTACTGCATTCTAGAGTTTTGATCGTCGCTTTCATGATGATCCTATTTCTTCTTATTATGTGTTTTAAGATTGTTTCTACCTTTGTCCATCAACACAAGTTGAAAACAGCTTTGCGCGGGTAAGTCATCGAAATATGAGTTTGTAAATAACACCATTATTTAAACAGTACAGTAAAAGATACGACACTTAGTATAATGTTTCACATTGCATGATCTGTAAAGAGCGAGGATTAAGTAAAAACAATCAAGTCTCTTATTTCAACATGATATCTTTACATCTGAAGTGCAAACTGTTCCAGTGGCCTATGTACTCATAACGCTGCTGTATTAGCATGTTAAGCAATGTTTATCATTTGACTGAAAAGGTAGACTAACTTGTAATGGGTGATTATTTTCCCACAGAGGCAGACACAATGATAGACATTGCATTTGAGAATAACTTGAAATAAAGTTTGATTTTGAATGTTTATATTCAATATGATTATTAATTTAATTGTCTCATTTAAATGTGAAAGTATTATTTTCAATTCATAACCCCATAAATTCTAGTATTATACGCATTAGGAAATATGTGATAAAATATTATTTATAACATCTGTACCATAAGTCTATGGGCTTGTTATCAGCAATGACTAGTATTCCTAAGGTTACGGAACCAACGGCTAGAGATTTATAGGAACATATATATAAAAAAAAAATTTCTTGAAATATCATCCCTCATATCAAGACAATATCCTTGCTCATTTATTATGCCAAGTGACATAATTTGTCAGGTGATGGGTGTTGCAAGAAATTAATACACAAAATCCAAACAAGTACTGGCTTATACAAAAGTCAGTCCTATGGTATTTCAGTCTGTCTAATGATTTATGAGAATAAATTCATTCAGATCAGATTTTCTTGAACTTTAAAGTAGTTGTGTAGTTCACATCCTATATTTTGATGATTTCCACTCAACCGCTCACTCACTGACCCCTTCCCAAAGTGTTCAAAAGTCACCAAAATGGGACAAGGAATGCTCCAATTGGCACCTTATTTCCGAAACCCACACCCTCTTTTCCCCACTGCGTCTCTTGTATTCTGGCGAAACCAAAAACCTTCTATGCCAAAAGGAAATTCAAATCCATTATCTTTACTATTTGTTTTCTTGCTAATGAGTAGCCTAGGAAAACAATCAATAAGCCCAGACTTAATTAATCACCGTGTTGAAATAGCTTTGTTGTTTCTTTGTGTATGTTTTTAAGACAAACAGTCAGTACTCTTTTAAATTTATCGCTACTCCTTTTTTACAAAATGGACTAGTACTGTACAGTGAGCCACTTTAGTTACGCACCACTTATAAAATGTTAAATTACTCGTAAAATAAATGTGATATATTGATTCTGAGACTACCAACGTAAAGCGCATCTATATTTGCATTAGCCATTGAAATTTCATTGTGATCAGATCAGAAACAAAGGAGAAAATGGATTTTTAAGTGCACTACCCTCAAAACACCATTTCACATTGCATTATCTCAATTGAAACTCAGATCACATTACACTTTTTTCAGGGTCAAATTTCTGCTATGCTAGATATAAGAGCCGATTTATTCTTGGCAATATCTAAGACTGGAATGTGATTGTTAACTTCATAGTTTTTTTTTAATGTTTTACTATTTTGGTTCCCAGCTGGCCAAGGTTTGAAAAAAGTTGGTTTTAATACGTTTTTAAAGTGAGTTAAAATTTCGTATGATTCTGAGTAAACTAGTTATCAAAACACTTGTTTTATGATTTCATTTTAAAAAAACCATGTATCCGCCGTTTATTTTCGTAAAAAAAATAATGGATTTATTGGCGTCATGGTATTGACGCTAGTGATGACGCCACTACTACCAAGGCTATAAGACGTGTCAATGATAAGATGTTTTAGTGTTTTGATACTACTATGTCAACAAGTGGCTCATTACAAAATAGTTTGCGAAGAAAACCCAGTTTGATTATTGTAACTGACGTCAATATGACGTTAAAACGAGAATTTCTTCAAAAAGTAACGGTGTTATTAAATTCAACGACCGAAAAAAGGGGTTTTACTTGAATAAATAAACTGTTTTTGGTGTTTTTCTGTCACAACGATCACCATGGATAATGCCTAGCACAAAACAAAAATAGAAAATATATACGTTCCTCTTGCACGTGCATTTTTCAAAATTTGTCAAAATTGCCTTTGAGTAGCAGAATGTTTCGCATGAGTGATTCCAATATTTTTTTTCGATGTTATCAAACAGATAAAATGTCAATAAATAAATTATCATAGAGAATGTTCGATTCCAGCATTTTTGTCAAAAAATGTGGGCCCTGAAAAATTGGTGCGTAACTAAAGAGGCTCACTGTACTCTTATGAAAATAAATCTTATCTAAAGCCCTGTAAGGTTCTAGATAAGAGTTTGTAATTCAAACTTTTTATTTCTCAACAGAAACATAAGTTGTTGGTACTCAAAAGAACCATCTCAATGAAACAATTATTTTGAGCACCCTAAGAATATTCACAATTTTACGCTCAAAAATTGTGTTTATCTTGACCTATGTATTATGTTGAGTATAATAAAAATGGGTCGAAATTGATATTTTCAGAGAAAGATGGGTATTTGTCTCATTTTGCTGGCAGTTATGAGCTTGAAGTACTTTCAAATCAGAAAAAGTGTCACCAGCCACTGCGGCCAGTGCAGGAAACTAACAGCAAAGACCTTTACATATCAATGGCATCCCAAGCCAAGAGAAAATCAAGAACTAGGCAAAAACAGGTAGATATAATGGGCGATTCTCACTGAATATGTAGTAAAACCTGTTTAAAATGTCCACTCTCAAAATGATCAAAACTTGGTTTTCAAGACCAATTATTCATTAATGCAGGTCAAGCGTATTAGACTTCGAGCTAAAAATGGTCCTGCTCCCCCCCCCCCAGGAAATTTTGCAGACATAACCTATCTTAAAGAAAATTTCAAGCCGCATCTTTTAAGAGATGTTTGCACTCTGTGCTCCGGAGCGTTAGTCTCTGACAGCCTGTTACATATGTTACTGTAACAAACTAAGGAAAAAATCAAAATGAAAGTTTGAGCTACAGAAAGAAGACATTAAACCATCTAATTATTCAAATTTCGTATGTAGTTTGCAAGCTGGATGCCTAAGCTACATAAAAGCAGCATTTTAAACAAAATTACAGCCTTCAATGGTGTTATATGCGTTACATAGATTAAATTTCCCTTTGAAAGTTGAAATTGTGACTAGCATCAATCATTTTGCAGACGATTTGTGCATTTTTACAAGTGTTTTTAATCTTAGTTTACTAAAATATTCATTTGACTAATAGAAAAAACAAAGTTTGCTTTTCTATCTCAAATACATTGTTTTATATGAGCTATTAAACAACCCTACCCCCAATTTTAAGTATCCAATTTTGGTATCTATTATTGAAGAAAAATATGTGAAAATATTGGACGCTCGTGGATATCTTACATTTTTGGCACTGTCTTGCTGATGCAATAAAGAATCTTACATTTGCAAGTTTGACATCAGGATCAGAGCACTTATTAAAGTATGTAACGTATGTTACATGGCATAATGAATGAGCTAGGAAATTTTCTTGGAAGTAAGAGATGATATTTCAGAAAAATACCGTTTTTCACATGTTTTCCTATTAATCTCTAGCCTCTGGTGCCTTAGTTTTAGTAATTACAGGCATTGCCCATGGAATTGTGTTACCTATGTTATATATAACCTTTTAAATCACATATTTCCTAATGCCTATAATATTAAAATATATAGACATATAGATAGAAAATAATATTTCTCATTTAAATGACACAATTTAATAAATATTCCTATTGAATAAAATTATTCAAAAACAATCTTTATTCAAGTCACCCTCACAATGTCTATCATTTTGTCTGCTTCTATGGCAAAATAATCACCCATTTCATCACAACCAGTAGAATCATGGCATTGTATTAGGACTGCAAACTGGGTACAAGCCTGTTTTTCTCCACCCCTTTGGGAATTGTGCAGACATATCCTACTTTAAAGAACAATTCAAGCTGCATCAAATAAGAGATGTTTGCACTCTATTAACTAGGGGTTTAGCCTGTAATGGTATGATACGTATGTTACCATATCGATTTAAGAATAAATGAATTGAAAGTCTGAGAAACAGAAAGAAGACATAAAACTATCTGTTTATTTGAATTATTCATGTAGTTTGCATGCTGAATACCTTTGATACATAGGAAGAGATTTTTAACAAATATACAGCTTCCTATGGTGTTATATGTGTTACATTATTTAAGATTACTTTTTAAAATTGGTAATTGTGACAACATGACTTATAAGCATTTCGTGTGATCCTCCTCTTTTGCCATCAAAAGACTTAATTTTCCTTGTATGTGTGGCCAGTGCCAGCGTCAAACAACTTGACTCAGCCAAACTTATATCCTTAGCATTCTTCAAAAGCAGAAACAGCATGTCAGTGTCATGGGATCAAACACCTGATTAAACATGGGTGCTACAGGGTTGTCTGCAGTTTGTGATTGTGGTATTTCCTGATCATACTCATTTACTATTTTAATGCCATTTCACATATATGCATACAATGGAGTATGACTCTGGTATATATCTCTTCCTGTGAAGTGGCAAGAGCAATCTAACTGCAGCTGCCTCTGCATCCGTGCTAGTCAAATGATAACTTTGCTCTGATTCTGCAAAATCTATGTCTCTACCGTGTACCTCTAAGAATACTTTAAGATTTCTGACATTGGTCAAAAAGAAATTTGATAGGCTGCTTTTTTGCATCATTTGCCATGGAACCTATCCAGTCTTTTGGTGCTTAAGTCCTCAGGTCTTAGATCAATAGCATTTTGCTGCGCCCAAAGAACTTTATAAGTTTTCTTTAGTTACAATGTTGACTCTTGATGGTTTTGGCAGACACCTGAAACAATTTCTGTTACACCTTGAAAGTTATCTGGTATAAGAGAAAGAATATGAAGTTGGACATTGCCATAAATTATGTTTGCAGTTGGTTGTTTTTTGATGTCAGTACATTGAAGCATGTCTTAAAATAATGTAAAACCTATGATTTCTCAGTTTTTGCAGCCATATCATTAGCTGTTGCATTCAAAAGAAGGAAAGTGGACTATAGGTAGAATGGGATAATCAGTAGTTCTATATTATGCTCTATGGAAGATTTATACAGAGTAAACAAGTTGATAAGGTGCCTCATTTCATGATCCATTGAAAACACTGAAATTGAAAACACTTGCCTCTGACTGTGTAATCAAAAAGGATGTCATGACAATGCCCTTGCTCATTTATTATGACGAGTTATGTATGTTACATCCTTTAATAAGCGCTCTTATCTTAGAAACTTAGTGAATCATTGAATTGAAAGGGTCAAATTTGCGCTCTGTTCATCCTGCATTTCATTGCTTTACCTGCTGTTATACATCAAGTTCGTTTATCTGAAGGGAAAGAGTTACCTCAGTTTCAGCACTTCAGAAGTACTAAGACTTCAAATATGTTTTTGAATGCTTGGGGAAAGACAATAAGTGCAGAGACATTATTAGATGAAAATATGTGGGTTGCATGTATGGAAAGGCTACATTTATAAAAGTTAACCAGCTAAGATATGAATCTTTATCACAGAAATATCAAGGTACATCAGTCCAGGTACTCATTGCTCTTAATGGCATAGTTTTTCTCCTTGTAAAGCATTAGTCTTTCTCTTACTTGCAGAGTATCTCTTTAAACACATACTCAAAGAGCCAACTATTAGGAATTCATATCAGTTTCCAAATGTTCCAAGCCATAAATGGCAAAATTGGAAAGTTGATAATGGCTCATCAATTTTGAGTGGACTGGTGGTAAAATTGAATAACAGTAAATGATTGAAATATTGTGTGATGATTCTACTAGTTGCAAGGAGGCGTGTGATAATAATGATTACCACAGAAGCAGACAACGACAAACGTTTAACATGAGTGTTAAATCGATGAGAAATAGTTTGGACCATTTCATTTATTGTATTTCCTTGTAAAAATGTAAAACTATCTTTTCTATTTGTGGCTCTATATTTAGCATTATATGCACAGTATTAGGAAATGTGTCCAAAAGGTCATTGATAACATCTGTAACAACAGTCCATGGGCTTGATAATCAGAAATGAATATAATTTCTAGCGTTTTGGCACCAAAGACTTATAAGTACACATTAAGAGACTGATCTTAAACTTAATGACATCTTGCAGATATATGAATAAGACAGACTAAGAAAATGAAAAATATCCACACGCTGTAGTCGCTTTCATGTGTTTTACTTAAACGGTAATAACAAAATTCGCTTCTCTGTAAAACTGGAAGTAGGGCTGTGTATTAGCTCCTATAAGACAATATATTTAAGAAAGAAAAGTAAACTTGGTTTTTCCTATTCATCAATTGAGTATATGTTTGTAAAATTTAATAAAACAGTTTGAAACCAAGTCATAGTAGTTGTTTAACTAAATGACGATAGTCACAATTATAGCTTTTAAATTATAAATTGGTTCATGTAACGCACATTACACCACAGTTAGCCGTATTAATGTTAAACAGCTTCCATATGTAGTAAAGACATCCAGTATAAAGACTATAAGAATGTAAATTTATTAGATAATTTAAATGTCTTCTTTTGGTAACTCTAACATTCAAATTTCTTATTCTCAAATTGATATAGTAACATATGTAACAAGCTTTTACAGGCTAACGCCCTGACTTGCAGAGTGCAAACACTTCTTATTAAATGCACCTTGAATGGTTACATAAGATGTAATTTGTCTGCAGAATTCAAAAGGGGATAAGGATGGAGCAGGCCCTTACTTAGCTTGATGTCAAAATACTGTTTGATGATTTTACTTATCACGCTAACATATGTAACGCTCTCTGATCTTTAAAACTTGATAACAACTAGCAGATCTATAAGGCTTTATCATAGGAGCCAGTTTAAAATCCCTAAACTATGTAAGATATCCAACAGCTGTGAGTTTTTTTTCACAATTTTAGCTCAAACTTTCAAACTACATTTCCTTTATTTGATATAGTAACGCATGTAACACGCTGTTTCAGACTAACGCCCCAACATAGAGAGTGCAAACATCCCTTATTCGATGCAGCTTGAGATGTACTATAAGAAGGAATATGTCTGCAAAATTCCCACGAGGAGATTAAAACATTTTTAGGCATATCTTACGCAATGAGCTTGCCCATTTATTACATCAGGTAACATATGTTACAGCCTCTGATATTAAAATTTTGCTACGAGCTTGCAGATTTATGAGTCTTTTCATATAAGCAAATAAATCCCAAACAATGAAACACATTCATCAACTGCAAATATTTTTTAACTATTTTTACTTTAGTTTTAATACCAAACATTTCACCTTAAAACTGGGTAGGGTAGGGTTGTTTAATTGCTTATTCCAGAAAAAAAAATATTAAAGCTAGGGAAACAAACTTTAATTTTTCTGTTAGCCAATTGCATAAGCTAGTCAGACATGGTTAAAAACATTTTGCAAAATACACAGAGAGATTGTGAATGTAAATGATGTTAGCCACACTTGCAAATTTTAATGGGTTATCTGATTTATGTAACGCATATGACACCTTAGGAAGCTGCAATTTTGTTCAAATGGCTGTCATACGTAGTTAAAATATCCAGTATGCAGACTATATGAATATTTTTTAAAAATAAATATTTTAATGTCTTTAATTTGTAGCCCAAACTTTCAATTTACTTTTTCTCAGTTTGATTAAGTAACGTATGTTACAAGCTCTTACAGACTAACGCTCCGGAGCACAGAGTGCAAACATCTCTTAAGAGACTCGGCTTTCAATTTTCAACAAGAAAGGATATGTCTGCAAAATTCCCTAGGTGGGGGGAGCAAACCCATTATCAGCCATCCGTCTATATTGTAGAATTGGGAGCACATTGACCTACTTTACCTTAAGCCAGTGAAAACGCAACTTTACATTATAACCTACCCTAGATTTAAAGCTCTTTTAGCATTCATACTAAATGAAAAGCACAAAACTACAGTCGCGATATCAGGGCAATATCCTTTTGATACTTTTAAAGAAGTCCAGAGAAGCTGGACTGCATGTTGTGATAAAGGAACACAATCCCAATACTTTAAACAAAAAGCAAAATCACCTTTATAATCAGGACATCAGATCTTAATATTGCCTGGCTATTTTGGTTTCAAACTTTTGAACATTTCAATAATGCTCTATGTTATAACCAAACACATCTGGAAAAATGTGTCTTGAAGCATGAAAAGCGGAAGTTGACAAAAATGCGAGATTTCAGATGGTTGATATTGTGATTAATCATAACTATAGGTAATGACTAATTAACTTAAGTATGCCAATTAAATGATTCAATTTCGTTGAAGTTTTAGGCATTTCTCAAATTTAGCCAAAAATATGCGAAAAACTTAAGTTAAACACATTATTTTTAGGCCCCTTAGGTAAACGGAATTTGGGTTGTATTCTGTATTTTTGTTATTTGAGTGAAACAACGTTCATTCAAACTAAAATTGAGCAGAATTTAAAGATATAAGAAGGTTAATATTTTTTTTTTACGAATTTGGCATTTTCACCAAAATTTTTAGGAGATGTGCCTAATTAAGCTCAAGTTTTGCTAAAACGTTTTTGTTTATTAGGGAAGCTTGTAAATATACATACAAAGGGAATCACTTTGCTATGTATAGGAAAAAATAATATTTGTATCAGTTGCGTGTTTAATGGCTTTAAGTATATTTGTCATTAATATCTTTGTTTTGTCTATCTTTAGGGGCCGTTTTCACAGGTTTTACTGTAATTCATTACACATTGCAGCACATATGATATATTATCTGGCCCTCAATATGAGAAAACCTGACATTGTTGTATGCACACAACAAAGGTGCAGACAAGCCTGCACATCTGCACAGTCTGGAAAGTAAATTGGCTACACTTTCTGTACCCAAACTTCAAGATTCTAGCTAGTCTCTGTAGCTGAGCAGGCTGGTTTGAGTCTTACATGGTAGCAAATCCTAAAGACTGGTTTTCTCGCATTTAGATGGACAGTCAATGAGATACATCTGCACAGCAATGTCATTCTTTAAATATGCATGAGTAGCTATTCAATGCTGTTTAATTTCTGGTTTGGGTTTTAATTTTCATAAACACCCATATTGTGTCACAATATGTGTGAACATCAGGTCCACAAGCTCATCGGTTCAGACTCCTTTGAGCATTTGATGGTCATGCACCTAATGCAATAAATTCTTCCAAGTGGGATCAAATGATACCTGGGTGCTAAGTGAGCAAATGCCTTAGAAAAGTGTAGGGTCTTCCTTTCGATTTTGTACACATAAGAAGAGGATTTCAGAACAATTTTGTTTTCATTTCTGCTCATAGATCCTGTGCGAAGCCACAATGTATATAAAATTTTTGGGGAACATCATTATTTTCTCTTATGTATATTTGCAAAAAGTAAATAAATTACTATCTTGGATGAATCACTTATTATAGTGCATATTATTTGATTTTAAGTTTGTTTTTTTCATCTGCCACACATTTTAAATAGCTTTGATATAAACTTTATTAATGGGTTTAACAGGCTCAGGCCTTAAGTTATGGGTTCATATTTCTCAACCAAAACATATATTGTGTATGCTCAAAAGAACCGTCTCATTAAGATCGTTCTTTTGAGCATTAAAACATTTGTTAAAATTGATGGTTATAAAATATTTACAATAGTATGATTAAACATTTTGTTTATCTAAACCTATGAGGCTCCCTTTACTTTCAGAAATTCAACAGGCACTGACGTACCAGCCTTTACATTTGGTCAGACTGGATCCAGCAGAAGCAGGCGATGTTAGTTTGATCCCTCATTCGCTAGAATTGAAACTATAGAAATACCAATAATTCATGAGCCACAGGAAGAACCGACAACATGTGTACAAGCAAAAGTTCCCAAGTTAGAATTACGTTCCCCAGTACTGGGTCTTGCTGTTCCTTTACCTAATATACTTAACTACTAAAGAAACATATATTGTCAACGTTGAATCAACATTGAATCAACAAACACGTGCCTGCTGGGTCACTATTGCACAGCACGATTATAAGATTAATGCGTAAGTATAAGTGATGTCTAGGGATAATATGCTGTAGTGTCAACCAATTTTCTGTACCAAAAGCTATTAAGGTTTAAAGCAGAAAATATTAGGTAAAACATGCACAAAAAAACTCTGCATATATAGATTAAAAAAAAAGTAAGTAATGGTGCACACCTTTGTGTGTTAAATAAAAGTTAAACAATTAGATTGGCTATATACGTTTTGTTATTTTCCCTTCATCATATTCTTCCCGCCGTATTGTTGAGCTCAGTTATCCCAAACCCGTGTACTGACCGTTTTTTTTATTTTCCAGTGTTTCATGTCCACACTGATTCGAATTAATTTTCACATGTATTAGCTACTGAAACCTCTTGTCGAACGTCCCAAAAATAGTAAGTGAGTATGATCAGGAAATACCACAATCATAAACCACAGACAACCCCGTGGTACCGCAAGGAAGAGCTGCTCAACCATCACAAGACACCAGAAAGACAAATTAAGCAAAGCAACCACCTCTCTCTTCCCCATCAAGATGAGTGCAATACTAGAATGGACATAAAGTAACGTACAACAAAACATAGAACAATTACAGACCCCCACATTGGGAGTAACAATAAACAAAAAGTCAACAACAACAGATCCACCGCCTTAGAAAGGACAGCAGCCTAAGCCAACCGGGGGCTTAAATGCATTTTACTAGTACCAAATCTTCGCCCTAGATTCCGCTGTTGTTTAAGTACAAGAAATGTTCAGCTCGCATGGAGGCAATCTAACTAATGCAATGCATCATCATGGAGAAACACTGATCAAATTAACACACCATGATGAAACAAAGAAAAGGGCTCATGACTCACAGAAAGTAAGAGCTAAAAAAACTCAAGTTGAGCCACGGTGGATCCAGCTACAGATAAGCATCAGGCACCAACCCACCGATTAAAGTTTTACGTCAGAGCCGTCATAGAGTCTGAGGCCTGACCCACCGTTGTGCAATTAAAGAGGAAAAGTAGTTGAAAGCAATTTGAAGTTTTGCCCAACATGGCTAAACTGGAGTTTTCTTTAGCTCTGACAGCCTGTGATTTGAGAACCATTTTCTTTGTTTCATCACAGTTTGTACATGATTTTCCTGTGATGATACATTGCATAAGTTATGAAGTATTCATGTGGGATAAACTAATTTTGTGTTTTTATGGTTCCGACTTAGACTTATCTATTGATGAGATGGTTGGTGCCTGATGCTTTGGCTGTTGTCAGGCCCACTGAAGTTACCTGTTGGATTTCTTTTGCTCTGGTATTCAGTTTTATGTACTGTTGAGGCCTTGTCTTTGCTTATATCCTTTTTATATCTTGATTATAGGTTCTAGGAGATGATGCATGGATAAGTGTTTATGCAGACCAAACAACTATGTGTATTGATCCACATCTGAACTAAGGGTGAGGTTAGCACGCCGTGAAACCAGTTTATGCACTCCAGTAAAATATTTTTACTGACCGTACCAAGTCGGTATTTCTTTTGTGGATCATTTGTGTTTTTTATGTTTTGTGTTTGCCATGCTTTTGCATCTGTTCGTTGCTGCCTTGTGGTCACCTGAAGGGATGAATAACCTCTTGGCTCTTGTTTGTGATGTTTATTGTGGTTTTGTTACTTTCCCATTTGGTACACTTGGACAAGTGTGGTACTTGATTGTATCGATTCCTGATCCTTGCTTTCTTTCATACTTTTACAACAGCAGAATCTAGGGTGAGGATTTGTCTATTAAAATGAAGCTCTCTAGGTTAGCAATCATCTCGCAGGAGAAGAGAGAGCGTGTTGCTTTGCTTTTGTTGTGTTCTGAATGTCATGAAGCTGTTATTCTTCTTTGAATCTCTCACGCAGCGTCATGGGTTGGACTGTAGTATGTGAATGTGGCATTTCTGGACATTTACTCACCGTTCGAATTAAAGAGTACACATTGCCTATTTACAATGCCAAGTTCGACTCATGTGTAACGTGAATGGGCCATAGGAATGTTACAAGTAAACAGAATACCATTTGAAATAGCCCAACAATTTCAAAGTCATGTTAGGACGAATTGAAGCCTTTAAATTAGTTTCCAATAAACTGGGACATAGGCAGACCATCTGCGTCTAAGGCGTCCAATTTTACAAAACTACCCTGCGGTTGATATTTTCGAATATCTCATCCGCGCAGTTGATTTCGTCTGATGACAATAACAGCTTAGACAAACCCATGAACTCATAATTTAAGAATCAGTACTCAACCTGTAAAAAATCAATTGTGAGTTATTAGTGTTAGGCCCCTACGTCCCTACGCTGGTTGAACTTAATTTTGCGTTGAAATGATTGGACTATTACCAATAGCGTTACAATAGCTAGCAACATTTCGTTATTCTGAAAGCAAAATATAACATATTACATCATTATCATGTCTTAAGTTTTTTGCTATTTGCTTTTCGTTTTAGGGTTCTATCTGTAGTTTAGTATGTGTCGATCAAATTATTCTAAAAGAGCAACATCAGAACATCCATAAAATGGACATTTAAAACATGTTACAGCCATTATTTCATAAAGAAAACCTTGCTATGTAATGAGTTAATGCTTAACACACATCAGAATAATTGCCACTCACAATTCACAATCAACAAGACAATTTCGTCAAATCAAGACAAAGTTCCTACGTTGTACTGGTTACCTAAACTCTGTTGCACTAATTGTGCTCCCCTGGTTGCAGATTTACTCTTGTTTTGTTATGATAGGGACTTTATGATGTCTCTTTCTGATGATAAGCAGGCTGATGTTATTGATGCGTTTAACACTACTTCCAGATATTTGGACGATATTTTATATATTAATAATGTTTATTTTGACAATATGGTTAGTCAAATATAGCCTTCAGAGCTCCAACTGAATAAGACCAATGCCTCTGATACCGAAGCCGCATTTTTAGACTTGCATTTGTCAATTTCTAATGATATTGTTTCTACCAAAATTTATGATAAACGTGACGACTTTGATTTTGAAATTGTCAATTTCTCATTTTTAGATGGTGATGTTCCTCGTTCTACATCATATGGAGTCTATATCTCTCAAATCATTCGTTTTGCTAGAGCATCTAGATATGTTGCTGGCTTCAACACTCGCAATAAATTGTTAACTAAGAAACTTCTTAAACAAGGCTATCGGTATCATAATATTTGCAAAACATTTTTAAAATTTTATAGATGATACTATGATTTGATTTCTAAATTCCAAGTTGGACTTAAATCTCTCTTGCGCCAAGGACTTTCGGAACCTGATTTCTATGGTGACTTGGTGTATAGATTGAAGAAGATTGTTGGCTCTAATAATATTTCAGCGCAGTTCATTAAAATAATTTCCCATTATAAAAAGATTGACTATGACATTAATGTATTGCAACAGACTGCATGCTTGGTAGTCAACCCAATCACGGTTGGCAACTTTGCTTTCCTCTTTGATTGCACACCTGTGGGTCGGACTTCAGCCTCTATGATGGTTGATTTAAAGACTTATCTATTGATGAGATGGTAGGGGCCTGATGCTTTTGCTGTTTGTCGGGCCCACCAGGGTTTACCTGTTGGATTTCTTTTGCTCTGGTATTCGGTTTAATTTACTGTTGTGGCCTTATCCTTGCTTTTTCTCCTTGTTATATCTTGATTTATATGTTTTAGGAGATAATGCATTGATAAGTTAGGTGTCTTTCATGCAAACCAAATATCTATGTGTCTTGATCCACATCTGAATTAAGGGTGAGGTTGGCGCCGTTAAACCGGTTTAGGCGTCCAATAAAAGTTCCAAGGCGGTACTTCTTTTGTGGATCTTTTATGTTTTTGCTCTGTCTTGTGTTTGCTATGTCTTTGTGCGCGTCTGTTTATATGTGCTGTGTGGTCACCTGCAGGGAAATAGCTGACCTCTTGGCTCTCGTTTGTGGTGTCTACTGTGAGTTTGTCACTTTCCCATTGGTATCCTGGGTCAGGCGTGGTACTTGATTGTATCGATTCCTTATCTTTGCACCCTTACTTACTTCTATAGAAAAACCTATAAAGCAAGATTTATTGCTATTTCTAGTTCTTGTACGACAACAGAACTTTCTTAATTGTTAAACTCATGTCTTTCAGTTGTTCAAATACATGTTATCAAGTATTGTGAAAAGGTATATGAGAGATCCAGTAAAAACCTATTTTGGTCTATTAAAAATTCAGGTGAAATTTTATATAAATTTAAAGCTTGATATTCAATGCGACCAGTTTGTCTACTTATGATTTTTTAACTCTTAACACTACTTTACTTCATAATTTAATTAAAGATAAACTTATATTATTGATCTTATTGAAAACACTTTCCAGAGAGAAGGCTCTATTTACCTTGCATGTAATGACAGAAATGCATTTTTTACTTCAGAAAAAACTAAAAATATCATGCATGGTCGTGTCAAAATGTATGTGATGCGCTGACCTTTTTGTTGGACAACTTTTTTTATTTAATTTGGCACCAAGCTGTATAGACTAGTAGTTAGGATTCCCATGGGCACTAATTGTGCTCCCCTGGTTGCAAATTTATTCCTGTTTTGTTATGAGAGGGACTTTATGATGTCTCTTTCTGATGATAAGCAGGCTGATGTTATTGGTGCGTTAAACACTACATTTAGATATTTGGACGATATTAAAATATTAATAATGCTTATTTTGACAATATGGTTGGTCAAATATACCCTTCAGAGTTCCAACTAAATAAAGCCAATACCTCGGATACCAAAGCCGCATTTTTAGACTTGCATTTGTAAATTTCTAATGATATTGTTTCTACCAAATTATATGATAAACGTGACGACTTTGATTTTGAAATTGTCAATTTCCCATTTTTAGATGGTGATGTTCCTCGTTCTACATCCTATTGAGTCTATATCTGTCAACTCATTCGTTTTGCTAGAGCATCTAGCTATAATGCTGACTTCAACACTCGCAATAAATTGTTAACTCAGAAACTTCTTAAACAAGGCTATCGGTATCATAAACTTCACAAAACAGTTTTCAAAATTTTATAGACGATACTAAGATTTTATTTCTGAATTCCAAGTTGGACTTAAATCTCTCTTGCGCCAAGGACTTTCGGAAACTGATTTCTATGGTGACTTGGTGTATAAATTGAAGAAGATTGTTGGCTCTAATAATTTTTCAGCGCAGTTTGTTAAAATAATTTCCCATTATAAAAATATTGGCTTAAACATTAATGTATTGCAACAGACTGCATGCTTGGTTGTCAACCCAATCACGGTTGGCAACTTTGCTTTCCTCTTTAATTGCAGGCCGGTGTGTCGGACTTCAGACTCTATGATAGTTACAACTTAAAGACTTATCTATTGATGAGATGGTAGGGGCCTGATGCTTCTGCTGTTTTTGGGGCCCACCGGGGTTTACCTGTTGGATTACTCTTGCTCCAGTATTCAGTTTTAATTACTGGCGAGTCCTTATTTTTGCTTTTTCTCCTTGTTGTAGGTTGGTTTATATGTTTTAGGAGATGATGCATTGATAAGTTAGGGGTCTTTCATGTGAACCAAATATCTATGTTTCTTGATCCACATCTGAATTAAGGGTGAGGTTGGCGCCGTTAAACCGGTTTAAGCCCTCCAGTAAAAGTATTTTTACTGACCGTTCCAAGGCGGTGCTTCTTTTGTGGATCGTTTTTGTCGTTATATACATACATGTACACACACACACACACACACACACACACACAGACCTTCCCCAATCCATTCCTCTGTTTTGTGACAATTTCTGGACACTCGCAGACTTTCAGGATTCCGGTGCCAATCGAGCTAGAATCTGTTTGGAACTCTAGCGACACTCTCCAACCAATACATCGGTCTACGACACTTTCTGGAGACTCGTAGACTTCCCGGATTTAGGTGCCAATCGAGTAAGGCCCTGTTTTACTCCCTAGGACCCGCCAAAAACAAATTGATCAGTCTGCGAAACTTTCTGGACACTCGCAGACTTCCGGAATTCCATTGCCAATATAGTCTGATATGTTTCACAACATGTGCAGAGTTTTCCAATTAAACCCTCATTTGGACGTACATACATACAGTGAGCCACTTTAGTTACGCACCTCTGTTTCAGGGCCCACTTTTTGACAAATAAATGCTGGAGTCGAACATTCGCTATGAAAATTTACTTGTTGACATTTTATTTGTTTGATGAAATCGAAAAATATCGGAATCTCTCATACGAATCATTCTGCTACGTCAAAGCCAATTTTGACAAAAAATGCACGTGCAGCATGAACGTCTATATTTTCTATTTGCGTTTTGCGCTAGGCATTATCCATGGTAATCCTTGTGACAGAAAAACACCAAAAACAATTATTTTATTCAAGTAAAATCCCCTTTTTCGGCCGTTAAATTCAGTAACACCGTTATTTTTTGAAGAAGTGTTTAGACTTCGAGCTAAAAAAGGTCCTGCTCCCCCCCCCCTAGGGAATTTTGCAGACATATCCTATCTTGAAGAAAATTTCAAGCCGCATCTTTTAAGAGATGTTTGCACTCTGTGCTCCGGGGCATTAGTCTCTGACAGCCTGTTACATATGTTACTGTAACAAACTAAGGAAAAAATCAAAATGAAAGTTTGAGCTACAGAAAGAAGACACTAAACCATCTAATTATTCAAATTTCTTATGTAGTTTGCAAGCTGGATGCCTAAGCTACATAAAAGCAGCATTTTAAACAAAATTACAGCCTTCAATGGTGTTATATGCGTTACATAGATTAAATTTCCCTTTTGAAAGTTGAAATCGTGACTAACATCATTCATTTTACAGACAATTTGTGCATTTTTACAAGTGTTTTTAATCTTAGTTTACTAAGATAGTTATTTGAGTAATAGAAAAAAACAAAGTTTGCTTTTCTATCTCAAATACATTGTTTTAAATGAGCTATTAAACAACCCTACCCCCAATTTTAAGTATCAAATTTTGGTATCTATTATTGAAGAAAAATATTTGAAAATATTTGACGCTCGTGGATATCTTACATTTTTGGCGCTGTCTTGCTAATGCAATAAAGAATCATACATTTGCAAGTTTGACATAAGGATCAGAGCACTTATTAAAGTATGTAACCTATGTTACATGGCATAATGAATGAGCAAGAAAATAGTCTTGGAAGTAAGAGATGATAGTTCAGAAAAAATACTATTTTTCACATGTTTTCCTATTTAACTCTAGCCTCTGGTGCCTTATTTCTAGTAATTATAGTCATTGCTGATAACAAGCCCATGGAATCGTGTTACAGATGTTATATTTAATTTTTATCATGTATTTCCTAATGCCTATAATATCAAAATGTATAGACATATAGATAGAAAATAATAGTTCTCATTTCAATGACACAATTTAATAAATATTCCTATTCAATGCAATTATTCAAAAACAATCTTTATTCAAGTCACCTTCACAATGTCTATCATTGTGTCTGCTTCTATTGCAAAATAATCACCCATTTCATCACAACCAGTAGAATCATGGCATAGAATTAGGACTGCAAACTGAGTACAATCCTGTTCCTCTCCACCCCTTTGGGAATTATGCAGACATATCCTACCTTAAAAAACAATTCAAGCTGCACCAAATAAGAGATGTTTGCACTCTATTAACCAGGGGGTAGCCTGTAATGGTATGTTATGTATGTTACCATATCAATTTAAGAATAAATGAATTGAAAATCTGAGAAACAGAAAGAAGACATAAAACTATCTATTTATTTGAATTATTCATGTAGTTTGCTTGTTGAATACCTTTGATACATAAGAGAGTGTTTTTTAACAAATACACAGATTCCTATGGTGTTATATTTGTTACATTAATTAAGATTACTTTTTAAAATTGGTAATTGTGACAAACATCACTTATATAAGCATTTCGTGTGATCCTCCTCTTTTGCCATCAAAAGACTTAATTTTCTTTTTGTGTATGGCCAGTGCCAGCGTCAAACAAATTGACTCAGCTATAACTTGACTCCTTAGCATTTTTCAAAAGGCAGAAACAGCATGTCAGTGTCATGGGATCAAACACCTGATAAAATATGGATCTTTGCACCCGTACTTACTTTAATGCCATTTGACATAAATGCAGACAATATAGTATGACTCTGATATATGTCTCTTCCTGTGAAGTGGCAAGAGCAATCTTACTGCAGCTGCCTCTGAATCCGTGCTAGTCAAATGATAACTTTGCTCTGATTTTGCAAAAGCTATGTCTCTACCGTGTACCTCTAAGAATACTTTAAGATTTCTGACATTGGTCAAACAGAAATTTGATAGGCTGCTTTTTTGCATCATTTGCCATGGAACCTTTTCAGCCCTTTGGTGCCTAAGTCCTCAGGTCTTAGATCAAAAGTATTTTGCTGCGCCCAAAGAACTTTATAAAAGTAAGTAAGGGTGCAAAGATCAGGAATCGATACAATCAAGTACCACACCTGACCCAGGATACCAATAAGTTTTCTTTAGTTACAATGTTGACTCTTGATGGTTTTGGCAGACCGTCTGAAACAATTTCTGTTACACCTTGAAAGTTATCTGGTATATGAGAAAGAACACGAAGTTGGACATTGCCATCATATATGTTTGCAGCTGGTTGTTTTTTGATGTCAGTACATTGAAGCAAGCCTTAAAATGATGTAAAACCTTTGATTTCTCAGTTTTTGCAGCCATATCATTAGCTGTTGCATTACAAGAAGGAAAGTGGACTATTGGTGGAATAGGATAACCAATAGTTCTATATTATGCTCTATGGAAGATTTATACAGAGTAAACAAGTTGATAAGGTTGCCCCATTTCATGATCCATTGAAAACACTGAAATTGAAAACACTTGCCTCTGACTGTGTAATCAAAAAGGATGTCACGACAAAGCCCTTGCTCATTTATTATGACGAGTTATATATGTTACATCCTTTGATAAGCACTCTTATCTTAGAAACTTAGTGAATCATTGAAGTGAAAGGGTCTAATTTGCATTCTGTTCATCCTGCATTTCATTGCTTTACCTGCTGTGATACATCTAGTTTGTTTATCTGAAGAGAAAGAGTTACCTTGGTTTCAGCACTTCAGTAGTGCTTATACTTCAAATAAGTTTATGAATGCTTGGGGAAAGATAATAAGTACAGAAACATTATTAGATGAAAAAATGTTTGTTGCATGAATGGAAATACTAAATTTATAAAAGTTAACCAGCTAAGATATGATTCTTTATCACAGAAATATCAAGGTACATCAGTCCAGGTACTCATTGCTTTTAATGGCATAATTTTCCTCCTTGTAAAGCTTTAGTCTTTCTCCCACTTGCAGAGTATCACTTGAAACACATACTCAAAGAGCCAACTATTAGGAATTCATATCAGTTTCAAAATGTTCCAAGCCGTGAATGGCAAAATTGGAAAGTTGATAATGGCTCATCAATTTTGAGTGGACTGGTGGTAAAATTTTATAACAGTAAATGATTGAAATATTGTGGGATGATTCTACTAGTAGCAAGGAGGCGTGTGATAATTATGATTACCACAGAAGCAGACAACGACAAACGTTGAACATGAGTGTTTAATCGATGAGAATTAGTTTGGACCATTTCATTTATTGTATTGCCTTGTACAAATGTAAAACTATCTATTCTAAATGTGGCTCTATATTTAGCATTATATGCACAGTATTAGGAAATGTGTCCAAAAGGTCATTGATAACATCTGTAACAACAGTCCATGGGCTTGATAATCAAATATGAATATAATTTGTAGTGTTTTGGCACCAAAGACTTATAAGTACACATTAAGTGTCCTGATCTTAAACTTAATGACATCTTGCAGATATATCAGCAAGACAGACTAAGAAAATGTAAAATATCCACACGCTGCAATCGCTTTTATGTGTTTTACTTTAACAGTAATAACAAAATTTGCTTCTCAATAAAACTGGGAGTAGGGCTGTGTATTAGCTCCTATAAGACAATATATTTAAGATAGAAAAGCAAACTTGGTTTTTCCTATTCATCGATTGAGTATATAATTGTAAAACCCAATAAAACAGTTTGAAACCAAGTCATAGTAGTTGTTTAACTAAATGACGATAGCCACAATTATGGCTTTTAAATTATATTTAGATTCATGTAACGCACATAACACCACAGTTAGCCGTATAAATGTTAAACAGCTTCCATATGTAGTAAAGTCATCCAGTATGCAGACTATAAGAATGTCAATTTATTAGATAATTTTAATATCTTTTTTCTGTAGCTCAAACATTCAAATTTCTTATTCTCAAATTGATATAGTAACATATGTAACAAGCTGTTACAGGCTAACGCCTTGACTTACAGAGTGCACACATTTCTTATTAAATGCACCTTGAATGGTTACATAAGATGTAACATGTCTTCAGAATTCCAAAGGGGATTAGGATGGAGCAGGCCCTTACTCAGCTTGATGTCAAAATACTGTTTGATGATTTTACTTATCACGTTAACATATGTAACACTCTCTGATCTTTAAAACTTGGTGACAACTAGCAGATCTATAAATCTTTATCATACGAGCCAGCTTAAAATCCCTAAACAATGTAAGATATCCAGCAGCTGCGAGTTTTTTTCACAATTTTAACTCAAACTTTCAAAAAAACATTTCCTTTATTTGATATAGTAACGCATGTAACATGCTGTTTCAGACTTACGCCCTAACTTAGAGAGTGCAAACATCCCTCATTCGATGCAGCTTGAGTTGTACTTTAAGAAGGAATATGTCTGCAAAATTCCCTCGAGGCGATTAAAACATTTTTAGGCATATTTTACGTAAAGACAATGAGCTTGCCCATTTATTACATCAGGTAACATATGTTACAGCCTCTGATATTCAAATTTTTGCAACAAACTTGCAGATTTATGAGTCTTTTCATATAAGCAAATGAATCCCAAACAATGAAACATATTCATCAACTGCAAATATTTTTTATCTATTTTTACTTTAGTTTTAATGCCAAACTTTTCACCTTAAAACTGGGTAGGGGTAGGGTTGTTTAATTGCTTATTCCAGAATAAATATTTAAGCCAGGGAAACAAACTTTACTTTTTCTGTTAGCAAATTGCATCAGCTAGTCAGCCATGGTTAATAACATCTTGCAAAACACACAGAGAGATTGTGAATGTAAATGATGTTAGCCACACTTGCAAATTTTAATGGGTTATCTGATTTATGTAACGTATATGACACCTTAGGAAGCTGCAATTTTGTTCAAATGGCTGTCATACGTAGTTAAGATATCCAGTATGCAGACTATATAAATGATTTTTAAAAATAAATATTTTAATGTCTTCAATTTTTAGCCCAAACTTTCAATTTACTTTTTCTTAATTCGATAAAGTAACGTATGTTACAGGCTCTTACAGATTACGCCCCGGAGCACAGAGTGCAAACATCTCTTAAAAGACTCGGCTTTCAATTTTCTACAAGATAGGATATGTCTGCAAAATTCCCTAGGGGGGGGGGGGGGGGCAAAACCATTCTCAGCCATCCGTCTAGTTCGTTTTGACGTCATATTAACGTCAGTTACAATAATCAAACAGTTTCTCCTTCGCAAATTGTTTTGTTATGAGTCACTTGTTGACGTAGAGGTATTAAAACACTCAAACATCTTATCATTGACACGTCTTTAAGCCTTGGTAGTAGTGACGTCATCAATAACGTCACCACCATGACGTCAATAAATCTATTATTTTTTTACAAAAATCAACGGCGGATACATGGTTGTTTAAAAATGAAAATATAAAAGAAGTGTTTGATAACACTCTTGCGACACTCAGAATCATACTAAATCATAACTAACTTTTATAAAAGTACTAAAACCAACTTTTTCAAACCTTGTCCAGCTGGGAACCAAAATAGTAAAACATTAAAACACTGATGAAGTTAACAGACGCATTCCACTCTTAGATATTGCCAAGAATAAATCGGCTCTTATCTCTGGTATAGCAGAAATTCGATCCTGAAAAAAGTGCAATTTGATCTGAGTTTCATTCGAAATAATGCAATGTGAAATGGTGTTTTGAGGGTAGTGCCCTTCAAGATCCATTTACTCATTTATTTCTGATCTGTTCACAATGAAATTACAATGCCTAATGAAAAGATAGATGCGCTTTACGCTGGTAGTCACAGAATAAAAAAATATCATATTTCTTTTCCGAGTAATTTTACATTTTATAAGTGGTGCGTAATTAAAGTGGCTCACTGTACATACCTATATACATAAATACATGCATACATACGTACGTACGTACATACATTTATACATACATACATACATACATACATACATACATACATACATACATACATACATACATACATACATACATACATACATACATACATACATACATACATACATACATACATACATACATACATACATACATACATACATACATACAGTCAGACATATGGACTTACAGACAGACATAGGTGTCTGCACGCATGTACGCACGCGTGTATAGACAGATACATGCCCACACAGAAACATCGAGGTTAGAAGTAAGAAGTAAGAATTTAGAAGTTAGAAGTAAGAAGTTAGAAGTAAGAAGTAAGAAGTTAGAAGTAAGAAGTAAGAAGTTAGAAGTAAGAAGTTAGAAGTTAGAAATAAGAAAATTCACAGACTGTCACAGACTGTCATATATACATGCATGTACATCCTCACACCCACACACACGCGCACACACAGACACAGACCCTCTACAATCCATTCCACTGTTCTTTGACAATTTCTGGACACTCGCAGACTTTCAGGATTCCGGTGCCAATAAAGCCAAACTCTGTTTAGAACTCCTGCGTCACTCTCCAAGCCAATGCATCGGTCTGCGACACATTCTGGTGACTCGCAGACATCCATAATCTAGGGGCCAATCGAGTTAAGCCCTGTTTTTAGCTCCTAAGACCCGCCCAAAACCATTCGATCAGTCTGTGACACTTTCTAGACACTCACAGACTTCCAGGATTCCGGCGCCAATATAGTTGACATGTTTCACAACATGCGCAGTGTGTTCCAATTAAACCCTCATTTGGATGTACATGTATATACATACCTACAGACAGTCAGACAGACATGGGCGTCTTCACGCATGCATGGACACTTACGTGCCAACATACAATTTCGAAGTTAGAAGTTAGAACTAAGAAGTTAGAAGTAAGAAATGGCCCTACCAGGCTTCTTGCATAAGCCTGGTAGGGTCACTTATTATTTTTTACATAGATGTTAGAAGTTAGAAATAAGAAATGCACTACTGGGCTTTCGTAAATATCAGTATTTTAAATGCTGTCTAATAATACTTCAAATCACACAAATACTATTTATCAACTAAAAATATCAAATCTGCACAGCCATTTTGAACTCAGTCTGTCTGGCGCTTTACACAAGTGTATAATATAGTAAATGAAAGCGTCTATCAAGTTTATTCAAAATTCAGAATTCAGAATTCGGAATTCAGAATTCGGAATTCGGAATTCAGAATTCAGAATTTAGAATTCAGAATTGTGAATTATTATTGACATTCAAAGTTACCTCCTATGGTATATAGGCCCTATCTTACAGTGTAACTCTTATGTACATAATAACCCTTACTGCACAGATTGCCATTCTATACTAGGGTTTACTAGTAACCAATAAATACCCATGTGTGCCTCCTAATCTAGGAAGAACCTCTACTCTACAGAGTACCTCAACCCCCATGGAGTATCTACAGAGAACACCCACTCTACTGGTTACACATATTCCCCATAACGTACTCTGTAGGGTAGAAGAAAGGTGCCTACTTCAGTAGGGCTATTTAAGCGCTTGCGCAGGAGGTACTCTATGGATTATGCGTTATTCTATGTGCAAGAGGGAGTACCCCAAAATTTACACAGGAACTTCTACTTCACAAAGTACCCCCTATTCTACTGAATAAACCCTTAACACTCTGTCTGGCGTTTTACACAAGTGTATTTTTTTAATACGATATAGTAAATAAAATGCTGGGCCGCGTAGCGCAGTCGGTAACGTGTCTAGCTAAAGATGCGTGTCTGACTGCAGATCCAGGGGTCACGAGTTCGATCCCAGTCCGGTCCCATACTTTCGTGGAGATTGATCATGAAATTATATCTACGGTCATTCTCCTCCCTTCCGCTGATTTATTCAAGAAGGGTTGTTGTCAGTTACAAGCGAGAGTATGTGCACGAATTACTGGTTAACCGCTTGTACAAGCCTGCTCAGGAAAAAGTGTGGTTAGGTGAACTGACCGTCCCGCAATGACCATAGCTGTTGACTGGGACGTAAAGAAACACAACAAACAAACAATAGTAAATAGAAGCGTCTATCGGAATTCGGAATTCAGAATTGTGAATTGTCACTGAAATGAAAAAGTGAGCCATTTGGGCCATCGTAGGGAAAAGATGAAAGCTGGCGTGCACATGTTGCTCCTCTTTTAATTTGTCCCTAATGAACCGTAGGATAAAGATAATTTATGACTTATACTATGTGGTATGTGCAACCAGCAAAGGCTCAGACCAGCCTGCGCATACGCGCAGTCTGATCAGAGCCTTCGCTAGTCGCTTGAATATTCTATGACTGTTAAGCTACTGACTGAACACCATCTAGGCTTGACAGGAGGCTGCACATGCTCGTCTGGGTCTAAACTTGTCAAAATGCCACATTGTTTGAAATCACATGTCACGGCTGATACAAGTTGGGTAATTTTATGTCATTGTTGTCCTCTGATGATTTATCTTCGAAATAATTGTTTTCAAAAAATATCTTTCAGGAATGCGATGAGAGTGTCAACAGTATGGATTCAGACAATGACCTATATATTTATGCATGAGCTGGGTTCAGACTGTTCAAAAAGTTTATCAACGAAAGAGCTTTAGCGCGAATGGTTGATGCAGTTGGTAAAGAATCAAATAAAACAAAAAACAAACAAAATAGTGTCAAAAAATCTGCAGTCAGATCTGACAATCTGTAGGGCCTGATCTGGATCCCAACTTTTGGTTAAGTTTATCAGCCGACAAAACTTAAGCAGACGAAGAGCTAATAATGCGTAACATGTTTTTGTTTTTTAAATAATCTGCCATTACCACACTACTTAGGCCCTGATCAGACTGTGCGGATGCTCAGGCTGGTTTGAACCTTTATTTTTCCAGGGTGAATAACTAAAGCGCTGACCAGACAATGCCTTTGTGCAGGCTGGTCTGTACCTTAATTAACAATGCAAGGAATAAACTAGACAACTTTGAGTGAAAAAGAAATACGTGCTGATCAGATTGTGAAAAGATGCGAAGGTTGGTCAATTACTTTGTGGTTGGCATCCAATGGTATAAAGCATTTTATATAGCTTGAATCCATTTCAGACTTTGGGTTAATAAAGCGCGGACATACTGCGCTGATGTGCAATCTGGTCTGCATTTACACAAAATTTGGATTAGACTGGAATATTGCGCTGATCAGCCTGCGCACAGTCTACACCTATAATTATCTTATAAACTAGAAGTTAAGGCTTTATATATTTCAGAAGCAGATTTTGTCACGGAAAGAGTTTTATTGCCATAGACGATATAGAAACATATGGAAAAGTGTATTTTATCAAAGCTAGCACAGCATGTGGGGCTATCTATACAAATGGCCATAATGATCTACCCCTGGGTAATTTGAGAATCATCAGTTATTTTGAAATGAGGGTATATTTTTATTTGAAAATGATTTATGCAGATTGGTTGGAGGATTTGCTGATAGCATTTGTGGAAAGTGCCATAGTCTAGAAAAGTTCATGTCTATAAACAGAATATCTGAGATTTGTGCAGATCAAGACGAGATAATTCACAGGATCTTCATTGTTTGTTTTTTTTTTAATTAAGACATTTCTACATGCTACTTCAAGCTTTTCTATCACAACTTGAAAATAAGAATAGAGTATTCTATTGGATTTCAAAGACTTGTTTAACGACAGAATGCACCAAATTGTATAAGAATAAACGTTTTAGACCCCGGTGCGTATATACAGAATTTCACATTTGGGAAGTAAATTTGGGCACGGAAGGTGTGTGCGCGATAATATTATATGGGACTCAATGCACCAAAACTTGTCCTCAGTGTACCCTACAAAGCGTGGAAATTGAAATTTTTGTCAATGCAATTCTAGATATAATACTTTCCAATAAGCAAACAACAAAGGCGCTGATCAAACTACATGGATGCGTAGGCTAATCTGTGCTATTGTTGTTCACAAACCCCAAAGACAGTTATTCTTCATATATTAATTATTTACCTATTTACTTATCTACTATTTTGATTATCACTTTTTTTCTTTCATATATAGTGTATCTTCATTTATTTATTTATTTATTTATTATTCATTTATTTTTGTGTTTATTTATTAATCAATTTATATATTTATTTGTTTATTTATTTATTTATTTATTCTCAGATTCTGATATAGTCTTGTTTATGTTACTATCTGTTTTGCTTTGATCAGAATTTGTTTAGATGACATAATTGAGCCAGTGCATGAGATTTCCAACAATTTGGTATGTGCGACCAGCAAAGCCTCAGATCAGCCTGCGCAAACGCGCAGTCTGATCAGAGCCTTTGCTAGTCGCTTGAGTATTCTATGATTGTTAAGCTACTGACTGAACACCATTTGGAGTTTCTAAGCTTAAAAGTAGGCAGCAGAGGCTCGTCCGAGTCTACACATGTCAAAATGTCAAATTGTTGAAAATCTCATGCACTGGCTCATTATTATTGTGTTTGAACATGTATTATGTACATATAGAATGTAGGAGAAGGGTCGAAACTAATATTGTGCGAAGTTGTGACCCAACTCCATTGCTGTCAATATTTTGGCAATAAAATATGTTTAATTAAACTAGATATTCTTGTGTCATGAAATACTTTGTCTAGAAAATATGATTATGTTAGCTTATTAATGAGGCCTTTGCGATTAATGAGACCTTTGCATGTAGTTTCGAACCTAGTTTTACCGGGTCCGAGGAGTAGTGTTGACCCTAGACCTATATGAGATGCCTAAAACAAATAAGGTTGTGCTAATCGCGGTCCGTAAAGCTATTTAAACGAAGTATTTAATATTATGAATACATTACCAATACTTTTTTAATAGATTCTTTCAGAAATACAAGGAGAGTATCAAACGGTTCAGATCCATACCAGGTATTGCCTTCTGTTAGGTCTGATCTGGGTCTAAAACTCAGGCCATCCAGCCAGCCAGCTAGCCACCCAGCTAGTCAGCCAGCCAGCGAGCCATAGAAATAGCAGGTTATAATAATGATAAAAATAATAATAATCGTTATCATCTTTTTCTATTTCTTCTTCTTCTTCTTTTCTACTTCTTCTTCTTCTTCTTCTTATTATTATTATTATTATTATCATTATTATCATTATTATTATTATTATTATTATTATTATTATTATTATTATTATAAGAGAATAATCCAGCCAGTACTTTTCTTCTTCTTTTTCTTCCTTTTTTCTTCTTATTATAATATAAAATCCAAAGTACCATTCATAGAAGAAAACCGTGACAAACAGGTATTTAGGATTTTATAATAATAATATTTATGTTAATGATAAATAAATTTGTCAAGTTTTCATTAAAACGTTGGAAGTTGATAACGGTTAAAATAATATCCATATATATATATATATATATATATATATATATATATATATATATATATATATATATATATAGCCTGAAAGCAGTGAAGAACACTGCTAGTTCAAAATTGTGTGGTGTACCTGTAGTTTGACACTAGGTGCAGCTGTAGTTCAAATATAGTGCAAACTCAGCCGAACTTGAAGCCCAGAGCAGGTGCACAAGAAGAGAACTTTGTGTCTCCTTTAGTTCAGATTATACTGTACTGTTTAAAAAGATGAAACTATATAGTATAATTCAAACTGATACAAAGTGTGTTCAAATATGAAGGCAACCAGCTTCATAACATGCTTCGAATAAATGGTATACGTTTCTATAAAGGACTACATACCAGCTTTAAACGGGCACCAGATCTAAAGAAAAATAAAATTTACTAATCGAGTTATAGACCTTTAAATGAGGGTCACTCTAGTACGCCAACAAACTCAATGCTTTGATTATATAGCAGAGACATAGACGAGCAATAGGTGATAAACAGGTGAAAATTCTTGTTTTTTTTTTAAAAAAAGTATCCACATGTTCTTGTAAAATATTCGGTGAAAATTCGAAAATCTGACGAGTTTCTGTTAAATTATATCGAATCGTTTTCACTAAAGTCTTCTTCTGTTTGCAAATAAATGACAAACAATTCAGTTAAACTAAGTCTTATATGTATAGTCAACACACGATAATAGTAGAGTTACGAACAGATTTACGTTTGAACTATGAAACAAATACCTGCATGTATCCAATCAAGTGAACACCGTAGCACAACGAGACCATCTAGTACGTAACTTCACTCTAATCGTGTACTAAGTATAACCAAATGCACGAAGCAAACTAAAACTATTTATAACTCAACGAATCAAAATGAGTTGTTGCTACAAATTAATAATGGATAGTGAGTAATTTTATAAACGCTGAGAATCATTTTTATTAAGTCAGAAATGCCTTAAGTGAAGGGGTTATTGAATCAATTCAATTTTGTTTTCATTTCGGCTTTATTCTAAAATTGAGCGTACACTTTAAATGTGACTACTATAGGCATAATTTAGAGTTCAATTACTCACCTGGTTTTTAGGACAAGACAGCTTTACCAAATTTTAATTGCAGTAAACACGTCATTACGAAGCAGAAACATGCTTAGAAATAATTTAAAATGTGATAACTCTGTAAATAGACAATAACTCGTTTTGACACCCCCCTTGTGACATATTTAGCATATTTTCAGCAAAACGCAAATAATCGCATACAGCGATGTTTACTATTACGTCATTAGCAGATTACTTAAATCGACGTTAATTTTGAAATTAATGACGTCATAAACGTGCCTGCTTACTCGAGATTGAAACGGGATTACATAAATGTTTCCTGCAAGCAACTTAGAGAATAACTTGCATCTGAATAATCTGGAAAAACGGATCCTTCAGAAATAGAGAGAACATACTTTATTAGAAAACAGCAGACTCGGTTTTATTGAGTCTGTTCATGAGTACTAATGGAAAGTGCAACAATTCGCACGCCCCCTAGCACCGACTTAAGCGGTATTCTGCTCCAAAAATTGGTGCTCATTCACCTCAAACATAAAGACATTACAGTATATCTATACATGTACCAAAAACTTGTGTTGCAATTTGCTTCCGAAAAACTTCAGTGTATATGAATGACCTCTATATAAGCGTATGTATCTAGAGGAATATATTGTGTGTTTCTTTATTCTTGGTACCATTTCAAACGCAACAGACAGCTCTTTCCAGAAAGGTATAACATTTTGCCGTAGCATATTTGTACAGAAAGTTATGAAGCTGGATGCATTTTATTTGAACACCCCTTATACCAATACTTGAGCTAATCACGATTCTAAATATAATAGGAGCAAATTTGTTTAAAAAGGTTTATTTCTTTTTTAAGAGTTATAATTCTATCAATATCTATATCTTGAATTAGCTGTTTGTAATTCATGTTATCAAACATGGAACACATATCCAACCTGTATGAAACAACAACACTTAAAGGCCAACATTGAGGCTCACCATGACAGCTTTTAGCACCTCTCAGTTATAATTGATATACCAATACCTCCACATTGATACCATCTGATGAAGATAAGATTAGACCAACATCAGGGTTCCCACAGAAATTCAAAATACAATTCCATGATTTTCCATGATCAACAATGTAATTTCCATGACTATTTAATGCACAGACTCAAACCTCCCCTTTTAGCAGCAACTTCACATAAATGACAACAGCATGCTTGTAGACTATGCATGCATTTTGAAATAATTAAATCTTAAAACCACCAATAGCCAAACAACTAGCTGTTGGACACACAAGTGCAAGTGTCCGACAGCTAGTTTACTGGCTACTGGTGGTTTTGTCATATTATTTCACAAAATTCCATGTTTTTTCCGTGATCATTCAGGTTTTTTCAAATTCCATGATTTTTCCATGCATGGAACTTTTTTTTAGTGATTTCCAGGTTTTCCATGATTTCCAGAGCTTGTGGGAACCCTGCAACATGTACACAGAGCTGTGTTTGGAATGACCAAATAAAACGACTGATAAGCTACCCAGAGAAATTCATATGAAGCAGTTGTTGGTGGATTCTATGCTTTGCTTTTCATTTGACAGACCAGTGACTGACAACTGCCCTATTTTAGTTTTGAAAAAAAATGTACAAGATAAGAAAAAATATTACCAGCGGCTTCGAGCTGTACCCACCTGATTTCAACCAAGATGCAAAATGATATAAAGCATATTAATTTTTAATGAACACCAAAAAAAAGACACATTCGGTCAGCCTGAACACTGGTCCCTCGTGTGCGAACACAGTGTTTGCTGCCTGAATCAACGAACAATGGGTTTTTAAAACGTTTAAAATACTGTTGAGTAGACAGTGAAAAATGATCAGACTGGGCTGATACAGAGGCTGTGATTAACAGAGCGAAACCTGATCAGACTGTTGGACTGACTAATAGATCAATTTGAGTCTCACTATATGCTCAAACATTTTTGTTTGATTTATAGCTTAGTTCACTGCAAGTGCTGAAAAAAGTATTTAGTCAAGGTGCCGTTCATGCATGTACGTGTGCATGTATGCGACAGTAACACATTTTAATAATTTGCCGAAAACTTAAAATGCTTGTTTTATCTCTTAAATTTTGACAATAAATTTCAGAAACAACAGTCATCTCACGAGAAAAAGTTGTTTGAAATCTGCTAATAACGAAGATGCCCATCAGTCTATGCATCCGCACCGTGGGTCTGTTCATGCAACTAATAAGAATATTGAGAATGAATTGGGCTATACCTGGCCGAGACACTTCAAAGACAAGTGTTCTTGCAAAGTTTAAAGTACTCAGCTCAGGACCTTTCAGTGGATTTGTTGGACATGCGAGATACACAACTTTACCCCTTTTCCCACCAGTCAGACACTTTTGCTTCGTCTATTTTGTCTGATTATGTTCTTAGGTATCAAATATCGCAAAAACCCAGATAAGATTGCTCCCTTAGGATCAGTCTGATCCCGGTTCATGGTGATTGCTTCCATGATCATGATAAAAGGCTAGTCTGAATTACACTTGAATATCTGCAGCAGGCGTTAAAAGCAGACAACATTTACGACAAAACAATTTGGCTGAAAAGGGGTTAACTCATTGCACGCCGGGTAATTTATCATACTTTTGTTTTCGTCTGCAGACTTTTTCAAAAACTTAAAAAAGTAAAAACTTCAGGAACGCTAAGTTAGTGTCTTTTTTGTTGTTGTTGCTTTACGTCCCAAGTCAACAGCTATGGTCATGGCGGGACGGTCAGTTCACCAAACCACTTTTTTCCTGGGCAAGCTTGAACAAGAGGTTAACCAGTACTTCGAGCACATACTTTCGCTTGTAACGGACAACAGCCCTTCTTGAATGATTCAGCGGAAGGCAGGAGAATGACCATAGAAATTATTTCATGGTCAATCTCCACAAAATTATGGGACCGGGCTGGGATCGAACTCGTGACCCATGGAACTGCTGTCAGACATGCATCTGTAGTCAGACACGCGACGTTACCGGCTGCGCTACGCAGCCCTGTCTACCTTAGTGTCAACCATTTTGGATCCAGATCAGCTCCAACCCAATGTTGGGCTTGATAAGGGGTCCGAATGGTTTGGAAATGCTATCAGCACATGCAAAACATCCCCGTTGGTAAAGGAAAAAGTTAAATAGTATATGTATTGTCTGCATTCATATAAACAGTTTGTGATTGTTTGGATTACACATGAGTAGAATGCATGCACACCAATCTAGTGGGGTTAGAGGCCGCCTATATTTTGTCCTCATTGGGCAGCAAAGACATTGGCAAAACTACATAGACGGCAGGCTTGTCTTAGCCTTTGCTGTTCGCATATATATGTGATAATACATAAATATCTGGCTCATTTATATGTGAAATGTGAGGCCAAAAAAAACATAGTTAGCTTTTGGTTCTAATAATCAAATGGCAACGCAAAAATGTTCCATAAAATGTAGTTTATTATGAAAAGTAACATCGAAATTTCAAGTTCAGGATTTCTCATGTGTAAGATCAATCGTTGTCTCATAATTTCTAATCCCATGACTTCTGAACTTGAAAGTCCGATGATTTCTATCTTGTATTTCAAACTCTCATTACAAAGTATCGGGCATCTAAACGCATAAATTTCGTTTTTCGCCACTGTTTGTTCATCTTGCATTTCAATTTCTAAACTCAAAATGTTGACTTTCTATCTCAATATTTTGATTGAAAACAATTTTTTAACCACTGAATTGAATTGCTTACTAGAGACCGTATATAATATATGCGCGACATCACCATCCAAAATAAAACACATGACAAAAATCACTACATGACAAAAATCAACAAAATAACCTCTGCAGCGAACCAAAATCAGCCGGTAAATAGAATGATAGAAACTAGCAATTTCATGTCTTTGCTGCGTGCTCAGTTGGTAGCTAATAATCATTGGTTTCTCTATATGGACAGTGAACTGGGCACACCGAATAGATGATCAGGTGGCTGACCAGAGTCTTCACTATTAATCATGAATTTTAATCATTTTGGTGTTATTTTTCACTGAAAGATTAGATAACAAAGAACATGTGTAATATGCCTTCACAGTAAACAGTTGGAGGTAAGACAGTGGGCAGCCAATAATTATCATTAATTAGTAACCACTGTTACAATTATGCAGCAAAGATGTGTTTCCCAGGGGAAGCAATGTTTGCCTTTAAAAAGGAAGTGACGTTCAGTAAAACATGCTTCAACACATTGTGGATGCTTCACACTTAGTATTAATTATGAATATGTGGCTCTTGTATGACCTAAATGGAGTCGAGCCAAAACAACTTATTATTTTCTTATGTTTTGAACAACTGGTTGGTAATCTATCTCAAACTTTTATTTCCATGCTGTTATTGCGTGATGTTTGTCATTTGATCAAGGATACATTTAATAATAGGTAGTTAAAATTGAAAATAAGGAATGATATTAAAGTGTGATTAAATGTAAAAAATGTAATTGCTTGCAGATACACCACTGGTCAATTATATTCCTTGCGATGTCTTTATAACTAGGAATCCAGCAGGGAATAATACCAGTCATTTGTATTTCCAGCCCCCTTGGGGTCGGGTAATAGCAGGGCTATAAACTTTTCAATTTTCAAAGCCCTTCTAAAAGCCCTGCACTGCGGGTCCACATTTGTGGTAAATTCCCTTCTGAATGCCCGCACCCCGGGGGCATTTTAACAATGCAAAAGTAAGTCATACATTATGGAGAGCTGGTATTCACTGTAGTCGTACTACACCATCAATTTGCGTTTCGTCGCTTCCTCCGTTGTTATAGTAAAAATTACCTTCAAACAAAGACTTCCTCCGTTGTTATAGTAAAAATTACCTTCAAACAAAGACTGATACGTTTGCTTCGAAATTGCATCCTCTAGTTATCAACCTCTGCGTTGGTTTTTCAGAATGGAAATAAAATAAGATTTTAAATGTGCTCTTTTACAGTTATATTACAAAACATGTTCATTACAGTTTAGCCATAATTGTACAAAGGTGTGGAGTTTATTGATTTACATAGTATCTTTAAGGATAATTTAGTGATTTCATCTATTCCAAATTACTTTAGTAATTCTGAAATTCTTATCATTTGCTATAAATATAGCAAACCAATTAGATCTTCTATATTTAACTTTAATAAAGTTTTAACTGATATAATTATAGATTCCAATACTCCTGACTCCTGAGATTGTCAAAATTCTTATTGTTTATATCCCCTGCAGGGCATGTGATTACAGGTCATCTAAATGTCATTCCTAACTCTAGAATTCGTTATATTATTTCTTAAAGTCCTAAATATAGATTTCCCTCTACTTTTAATTTCCCTTAATGTTGTTGAGATACCTCTCCTTCTTTAAATGACTTCAGTAATCTTTGGTGTGAATGAGAAAATGTTGAACCTGATGCCTTGAAGGAATGGACAATTAACATTTTTAAAATTATTTATATTAGTATAATTTCATTTTACTCTTGTAATACACATTTTTACCCCCTAAACCTAAATCTTTTTTTCGTCATCTTAAACGAGGTATCCAGGATTAATATGAACTATGTTTGGTTCAAGCAGATAGAGCTGCGTACAATGTTGTAGTTGTTTGACAATTGTATCATGTCTATACGCTTAAGTGTGAGCTTGTTGACACCAATGCCTATAAACTGCAGCCTTCTTTGAGTGAGAGAATGGTTTATGATGGGCATGGTTGTCATAAGCCTATATTTTGGTTTCAAACTAAAGAAACCAATGACAAAAGACCACAAAGCTTTCTAAATTGTTAACCTCATGTCTTAGCTATATTACTGACTTCAACACTTGCAATAAATTGTTAAATCAGAAATTTTTTAAACAAGGCTATCGGTATCACAAACTTCGCAAAACCTTTTCTAAATTTAATAGACAATACTATGATTTGATATCTAAATTCCAAGTTGGACTTAATCTCTCTTGCGCCATGGGCTTTCAGAACCTGAATTCTATGGTGACTTTGTGTATAATTTGAAGAAGATTGTTGGCTCTGATAATTTTTCAGTGCAATTCATTAAAATAATTTCCCATTATAAAATGATTGGCTACATGTATAACAATAATGTATTGCAACAGACTGCATGCTTGGTGGTCAACCAAATCACTGTTGGCAACTTTGCTTTCCTCTTTCATTGCACGCTGGTGGGTCGGACTTCAGACTTTATGACTTTTTTTAAAGACTTATCTATTGATGAGATGGTAGGGGCCCGATGCTTTGGCTGGTTGTCGGGATTACTGGGGTTTACCTGTTGGATTTCTTTTGCTCAGGTATTCAGTTTTATTTACTGTTAAGTCCTTATCTTTGCTTTATCTCCATTTTATATCTTGATTTATATGTTCTAGGAGATAATGAATTGATAAATTAGGGGTGCTTCATGCAAACCAAACATCTATCAGTCTTGGTCCACATCTGAACTAAGGGTGAGGTTGGTGCAACGTTTAACGTGTTAAAGCCCTCCAGTAAAATTTTTTACTGACCCATCCAAGGTGGTATTTTTTGTAGATCATTTGTGTTATTTATGTTTTGTGTTTGTGTCTTGATCCACATCTGAACTAAGGGTCAGGTTGGTGCGCTCTGAAACGGGCTTAAGCCCTCCAGTAAAATACTTTAAAAGACCGCTCCAAGGTGGTGCTTCTTATGTGGATCATTTATGCTATTTATGTCTTGTTTTGTTATGCTTTCATGCATGTCTGTTTGTTGATGCCTTGTGATCACCTGCTGGGAAAGGGCTGACCTCTTGGCTCTCGTTTGTGATGTCTAATTGTGACGTTGTCATCCTGTCAGGTGTGGTGCTTGATGTAAGCGATACCTGATCTTTGCCCTCTTTCTTACTTTGTCCTAGATACATTATCCATGATGAAAACCCCGTATTTTGTTCTTCCATGCCTAGACATGAAATGTTAACGTTTTTATATAATTTTAAAGCTAAAAGTTACCAGGTGAATTTTACAAACAAAAATCAATAGCAACCCAAACATTTCTGTGCGTTTATCTGTTATTAAATGAAGAAATTGAACATAATAAAAAAAGTTACTAAACACTGGAATAAGTGACGATGCCTAAAGTGCTGGTGTAGTATGACCACGGTGGTATTAAATGATTACAATTTTATTTCTCGTCAGAAAAA
This sequence comes from Loripinus fragilis, assembly GCA_964019695.1. Classification (NCBI taxonomy): domain Eukaryota; kingdom Metazoa; phylum Mollusca; class Bivalvia; order Lucinida; family Lucinidae; genus Loripinus; species Loripinus fragilis. The sequence continues at coordinate 611,706 of CAXHUL010000477.1, read as the reverse complement.
AGGTTATTTTCAAAATTTCCAATGCCATTACAGTGCAATTAACCATACTGGAGAACGTTTATGGTTATAAACTGACCACCTGACATCTTAAGCAAGAATTGTAATATAATCTGTCTTTAGTACAGAATATAAAATTAAAACAAACTTCAGGAACAGATGGCGCTGGATAAAGTGATCTTTTTTCTCTTCCTTCATATGTTGGAGAAATCTCTGAAAAAGAGTATAAAAATATATAAGTTCTTTCATAAAACGGTTACCAAGCTTCTAGGTGGTCGTTTAATTACAAAGACCACACAAAGGTAAGTCCAGTTAAAAGCAAGATCTGTATCTGATTCAAAGGAAATATGCACCGAAGCTCGCATTTTAAAAATTAAAAAATAGCGAAATGTGTCAGTGAGAAATTGAATAAAGACTATGTCATATTTCATCTATCAACAGTTTATCTATATTTAATTCAATGTTTTAAGCATTTTAACAGTTCTGCTTCGTTGTATATACATGTATAAAGGCTAAAAGAAGTGTTCCGTTTAGATGGAATGATTAGCTTGCATGGAGGCATCCTTTTTTATGGCATGTATCATCACAGCGAAGTAAGCAAGTTTACATGCTCAGATGAAACAAAGTAAAGGGTTTCTGTGACTCAGATAGAATAGTACGATGCGCCCAAACAAATAAATGTCTCAGGCAACAGATGAAAGGTTTATGTTAGTGTCTTCATTGTATCGCATACCAACCATCATTGAATAAAAAAAAATCCTTATCCATAAACCATGACTTGAATTTTTAACCAGATATACCGCAGCTGCACAGTCTGATCAGCGCCTCTGATATTCTTTTTTCGTAATATGGCATATCTTGTATATATTTATTAACCGATGCGATATTTATTTCAATTTTTCAAGTATTGAAGAAAGGTGGCATTTATAGAGAGTATACTTGTTTTCTGTAATACGTTGTATTAGAACTAATACGGTATATAAGAACTCACTGGTTCGTCACGAGAAATTCATAGAATTTCCTTAGTTAAGCTAATCACGAGTCAAGAACCTCGTGATTTAGGTGCAATGATTGTTCAGCAAAGGTATAAATTATCGTTTATAATTTTGTAAGGTCATTCGAGGCTAGACAGACCAAATGAGAAATTCTGTTGGGTTTAGGTGCGATTACCCACCCACCCATCCTAATAAATGTTCGAAAAATGGTTGGTTATGTAGATTTGAAAGATATATTGCAAAACGGCTTAAAATGATCCAAGAATTTTTGTCTTTTATATGATATTTGATTGGTTATCAGTTTCTTTCAGATAGGCTGTAAAATTGAGAGATTGGTTTTATGGATGAGTTGATGCACAGACTATGTTGTGTTTCGGACCTTGAACAACATTGATGTAGCCTAAGCAAGGAACTACATTTGGAAGGCGGGATGCTGGCTGGCTGTAAATTTATTGTTATGAAATTTTGTCTTATGAATAAAGAGAAAGCGCTCAGGTATGTGCTTGCCGTCACACACGTATATGTTGTTAAGTTTGATATCTTATCCTTTAAGATATTGTACAAAGAAATATAGACGGTTATGATGTACACGTAAGACGCTGAATACTGATGTTGAGGCATATAGGCATGTACATCATAACAGTTGATAATTCGAGGTATTATATCTGGTTTCTGAATATTAAGAAGTCTAGGTAATAAATAATTTATGTTTCGTCTGAATAAAATGAAAGAGAACATAACTTGCAACATGCAAACCTCAATTTTCTAGCTAGTCTCAAAAGCTTAGGAGGTTGGTTTAAGTATTTCCTTGTTGGAAGCTTTAACGATAGGTTTTGATAGGACAAGGCCCATTAATTGATATTTTGTGTGCATCAATGAAGGTTTTACTTGACCTCAATACCTCAACACGTGAACAGATTGGACAAAGTTTTTATTATATCCAACCACGCTATCCGTTGATTTCTAATTAATTTGGGTGGTAAAATGCATGTGTTGACTTAATATTTTGGAACTATTTTAATTGTCAAAACCTTAAATGTTTCAGAGTAAATCTATTCTAAGAGATAATAAAAGCATTCTGGATGCTGTAACTATTTAAAGAAGTTGAATCTAAGTCTGGCCTACAGCTTTAACAACTTTGTCCCTGAAAACCAACGTAAACAACACTAAAAGCAAGTTTGTGTTAGTACCTCGTTCCCTTATGTAGTTCTTAGTGTTTTGTCTAGGTTTTTGAAATCACCTGGCAGAGGAAGAGTGAATATCTTTGCTTAAATATTTTATTTGCTCTTGTCTACTTATTGTCTACAGAATGGGTCTTTTCCTGATGGTGCATCATTTTGGGTTGGTATGGAGTCTATACTTGTGGCATTGCCAGGTGATACTAATTTGCTTTTGGGATATAAACTGGTTCTACCCAATCACTGACTGGCAAAATGATTCAAAACAGTATAGTAAGCACTGTTCATATGATACCTTCTACAGAACTAGCAAGCTGAATAAGGTACATACTGACTCAATTTCATCTCAAGTACTTCATATTTTTCACACTTTCACAGGGTCTAGGTATATATAACACACTTCTACTGCCTTAGGATGGAAGCCAGCTTTTACAACGACGTGGTAGAGCGTTTGCCTTCTAATCCAGCGACCTGGGGTTCGATTCCCAGCTATGGCAGGTAAAATAGTTTCGCTCTACGAAGATAGCGCCACCCATAAAGCACCTGCCCTATGACCGTTTTGTGCCTATAATGTCTCCCCTGGTTTCATTTCACGTCATTCGCGTTCGAATGTCAATTTGGAGGGGTTGACTGTCACAGGATCTAGGTATATAATTCTGTTAATAACACATTTCTACCACCTTGCGGTAGAAGTCAGCTTTTACAGCGATGTGGAAGAGTGTTTGCCTGTAAATCCAGCGACCTGGCCTTGATTCATGGCTGGGGCAGGTTAAATAGTTTCGATCTAAAATAATGTGAATATACTGACGTCAACTAATAACGCCTCACTCATAATCACTGATTTCTTAGCGATGATATATAAAAATGAACAGTAACGTACTGCTTCTTTGTGTAGAGGTTGGGCGATGTTGCTAAATGACTTTAATTTGATCTGCGGGTGACGCGTTATTCCGATGACGTCATACAGGCTCAACGTATACATGACGGCATTGCACTTATGATTTCAATTTGAATTTGCACCCAGTTTGTACCGTAAATGTTTTGCTAATCAATGAACAAATTTTGGATCATTTTATCAAACAGTTGTGCTTGCGAGTAGTAACTTTATGAAATTATGACGTCACATTAAAGGCAAAATGTTAGGTCTGTTTACGAAACTTGCCAATCTTCTCGTTTTGCTTGAAGTAATGGAAAAAATGATAAGGGGGTACACTAGGTAATGTATACAGAATATGCCTACATAAAATTATGTTATTTGAGAAGAGCTGTAACGCCCAATGGCTTGTCGTTGATCTACGTTAACGTCACCAAAAACAGCCATCTGGAACACGTGCCAGATTGCGTTTTCTCAACAATCGTCGCTGGTTAAAGACTATAGACTTTTGCGAAGGATTCGTAGCAATATTTTCACCCACTTTACAGAGTCATGACATTTAAGTTTTACTGAAATGCATGGCGAAACGGTGGGTGGGGTATGATGTTTCGTTCAGCAGACGCATACAAACATTGTCTGGACATTATAAACGCATTTTTGGTGAAAACGAGACTGCTTTACAATGGTAAAACACGTTTTTCCTGTCAACGGATTGTGTTTGGAAACAGAGCAAACGTTGCTAAAATCTTGTGTAGCACGAAATGGTGACCCCTGTCTCAAACCGAGGTCGTTTTCTCAGCCTAAAATATTATTTCAGCAATTTTGTTTTCATGAGATACGCTTGACTGATAAGGTCATATAAAGTACTAAAATTCATAACTTTAGTCTGAGCAGTCTCCGAGATATTCACTTTTATTTTTAGATGAGGCGTTTTCTCTCGACGTCAGTATTTATATACTGCTAAAAATAAAACTAGAGCGCGCAGTCGATGGGGATCATCGCAAATCCCCACGCTTAATTTTTTTGACTCCCCCCAAGTCCCACCCCGGGGCATGACCCTGGCAACAGAATGAAAATTTTGTTCTATATAAATTCTATCTTTTATTTGTGACAACACACACAAAGTTTGGTATAAAAATCTTTGAAATTGACATATTAATGATATTTGACCTTTTGTCCTTACCCCAAGGTCACCAGTTTGATCCTAGGATGAAAATGTTACTTGCATTCTGTTCTGTTCGTCATCCACGTTGATTTGATATGCCACATGACCATGTTTTAAAAAAAATGACCCTCTGAGCACCCCAAGTGCCTCAAACTCCACCCCTGGGGCATGACCCAGGCGACAGAATAAAAATACCGTCTGATACATTTTATATCTTTAATTTTTGAGAGCATACACAAAGTTTGATATAAGAATCTTTGAAATTGACATGGTAACCAAAATTTAATGATAGTTGACCTTTGACATCACCCCAAGGTCACCAGTTTAACCTTAGGATAAAATTTTTACTTGCATTCTGTTCTGCTTGTGATTCTTGTCGATTTGATATGCCACATGGCCATATTGAAACAAATACATTTTTGCCACCTGGGTACCCCCAGCACCCTGGGGCATGACCCAGGCAACATAATGAAAATTCCGTCTGATATGTTTTGTATCTTTCTTTTGTGAGAACACACACAAGGCTTGGTATAAACTCTTTGAAATTGACTTTGTAATTGAAATTAAATGATAATTGACCTTTTGACCCTTCCCCGAGGCCCCAGGGGGCGGGGTAAAAAAATGCAGTTGTACGCCCCATTCATGGGAGTAACTCACACACCAAAATTGTTTGAATTTCGTACAATGGTTAAGGAGGAAATAACATAACGGACAGACAGCAGGACGGAATTCAATTTTGGCCCCTAAGCACCCCCAAGTCCCACCCCTAGGGCATGACCCAGGAAACAGAATTAAAATCCCATCTGGCATGTTTTGTATCTTTCATTCGTGAGTACACACATAAGGTTTGGTATAAAAATCTTTGAAATTTACATATTAATGATATTTGACCTTTTGTAAATGAAATTAAATGATATTTGACCTTTTGACCCCTCCCCAGGGCCCCAGGGGACGGGGCCAAAATAAATTTGCCGTTGCACGCCCCATAAATGAGACCAACTCACACACCAAATTTGGTTGAATTTCGTCGAATGGTTTAGGCGGAGATAGCATAACGGACGGAGGGAGGCGATAACAATTTCCCCTTCGCTTTTTAAAAAAAGTGTGGGCATAACAAGTGAACACTTTGGCCCTGGGTCACTCAATTGAGAATGACTGTTTATAAGTGTTAAGTAAAGCATAGCTCCTCTCAAAGTCCAGCTATAAATTTTGATAGATCAGCAGTTTCATTAAGACTTAACATGGGTTATGTTGACAAATGAACAGAATGTAGAATCTCAACAAATTAAAAGTATGACATCCGAGGGAGGGCATTTTCTGACCGCCAGAGGCATAATTTGAAAAAAAAATTGGTAGAGGATCCAAATAATTATGATGCTACAAACAAAATGTTAAGGCTCTATGCCTAGTGGTTACATACAAGAAGATTTTTTTTATGTTTCAGCTTCAGTGCCATTACTTGAATGAACTCATCTAATAATGGGAAATAAACCCTTTGTACGAGGGTTGTCCCAGTAAATCGTGGACTTTTGCTATAAAACGAGATTATCTGTCGGGAATTCTATGAAATTTTTATGATATATTGATATACATCTAATACACATTGTCTACAAATATGGGCGAAATCACAGTTTAGATGACAAAGTTATGAACCTTTACTTGAGGGTATCTCCGCGTATGCGGAGCACGTCACAAATTATTTTGCTGTATTTTCAGAGAGGGGTGGTCAAATGTTTTGACTCTACTGTTTTTAAATAAGCTTAAATGGTGACAGATATTGATATTTATTTGTTGAGTAAGTCTCTCTGTGTCCAGTAAAGATTAAATAGTAAGTTTAGATATGTTAAGCAACCAAACAAGCACGATCTTTTAGATTTAATAAGAGACAACATATTTACCATTAAAATAACTTACAAAAATAGCATGCGTACCGTTAAATTGACGAAAATGAGATTGTCTTTGTGATATTACTAAAATAATTTTACACAAAATCCATTTTTTACACTAATGACTCTGTGACCAATCATTTAACTTTAAAAAAACGTAGTTTTGTGTGAGTAATTAGCTATAAATTGTTGAAAGTTTAAGTTTTGCGCCGTACCCTAAATCTAAGCATTTTCTGAAAGATAAAAATATAGTAGGTATGTGAAATCGTTTTTAAAATCAATGCAAATGACCATTAACGTTTCAAATTTTCAACACTTAACCTTGCATGGTTACTAGTTGATGTGGTAATGCATTGTTTAAAAAAACAAAAACGAAATTTGATTGAATGTACACTACATTTAAGACTAAAATAGTTTCATTACAAAAAAAAATGACATGCCCCGCTCACGCCAACATACCGTCAAGTAAAGGTCCATAAATTTGTTATCGAAACTGCGATTCCACCAATATTTATACAAAATGGTTCCCATAAGAATATAAACAAATCCTGAAAATATCATAGAATTACTGGTACACAGTCTCATGTTATAACAAAAGTCCTTGATTTACTGGGACAACCTTCGTATCCTGGAAACCCCTGAAAGGGTAGTTTGGTAATTTGCTGTATTTCATCAGGGTCTGAACTATTTGATATAATAAATGAACTATTCAGAGGCTAAAGTACACATTTATTAGGAAAGTCTAACTGTGACCCCTTAAATCATATAATGTCAATCCTATCCTTATTGAAGCTATCTGTATGGAAAAATCAATATTCTCAGTATCAATGGAAATGCTCTCTACATTCACGACAGGCACATTTGCAAGATTTGTATCCCTTAAAAGATTCCTATAATATTTTTGTACTTAGGGTTCAGTAGATTATTTCGTTTAAAAACATTTATCATCTAAAGCTATGGCAGCCCCTTTGATCGTGTAGTAGAACCATTTGGCGAATTTTGGTAAAGTGCATAAGGAGGAGCATTCAGTTACATTATTTTGAATTCGAACAAGTGTTTCTGGAGGAGATGTCTTTTAAAGACATTTCTAATCTACAGCTCTGACAGCCCTTTTGTTCAACGGACCAGAACCATTTGTACAATTTTGGTAAAAAGAATCATGAAGAACAATCATTTGAAATTATTTTGAATTTGGACCTCTGGTTCAGGAAGAAATGCAGTTTAAAGGTATTTATTATCTGGAGCTCTGACAGCCAGAGCAAAACCATTTGTGAAATTTTAGAAGAAGGTATTATAAGGTACAATTCTGGTAAATTATTTCACGAATATTGGTTGTTTAAAATATTTCTTAGGCCCTCCTGTTTGGTGGCGCAAACCCATTTATGCAATTTTGAAATAGGGCATCATGGGAAAATTCATGTGGAGTTTTATGAAATTTGGACCAGTGGTTCTAATTGCCATTTAAAGAAAAAGTTTACAGATGGACGCACGACGGACAAAGACCGAGCACAATTGCTCGCATCAAGCCTTTGGCTCAGGTGAGCTAGAAAAAACTCAATATTTTTGCCATATATCAAAATGATAGTGCTCTCATATTTCATTCCTACGCCAGAGCTAGTTATAAGGGGTGAGACAATATAAGTGTTGCACTTATTTGCGTGACCAATCACAGCAAAATGTAGTAATCACTTATCATAAACTGCTGTGGGAAGCTTAATGTAAAAGTAAAATCCCTAAGATTCTTCAGATATACCAAAAAGTCATGATTATCAAGAAAATCAGGTTTGCAAAAAAATTTCTAGCATAAGGCGGGCTATTTCCCTAAATTAGACTGCTGTCCGTTCTGGGGCGGTGGTTCTGTTGTTGTTGACTTTTTGTTTATTGTTACTTCCATTGTGGGAGTCTGTAATTGTTCTATGTTTTGTTGTACGTTACTTTATGTCCATTCTAGTATTGGAATCATCTTGATGGGGAGGAGAGAGCTAATTGCTTTGCTTGATTTGTCTTCCTGGTGTCTCATGGTGGTTGAGCGGCTCTTCCTCGCGGTGCCAGGGGTTGTCTGTAGTTTGTGATTGTGGTATTTCCTGATCATACTCACTTACTATTTTCGTTTTATTTTTTTGAACAAACGACTGGAGACACTAAGCACACTCAACAAATACATATAGACGAGCCGTCTATGTACCCTTGCCCGCTAGTTTGTATATTTAAAACGGATTTTCCTAAATGCATGAAATATATCTACTTCGTTTTGAATGAGAATTTATTTTGATCATCAACTGTGCTCGCTATTCAGTAACATGTGTGGGAAATGGCCGGTTAAAGTAGGGTAACCAATCGTCCTTTATTTATCACGATAGAGTATATTATATATATTTATTCGGTTGATGTACAACACAAGCGACCATCTTGCAAATTGTCTATTTTTGTCAGATGATTGATGTCTTCTTTCGCCTATACAACCCCTTTCCCCCCCTAGACCCAAGACGCCCTTTACACATGTTGTATATTTATATAATGACGTTCAATTGTCCAAAGGGCATCTTGGGATCAGGGGGGGGGGGGAAGCATCTAAAAACAAACTGAAAGGCACCAGTTTCATCTTTTCAATGACAAATATAACAATTTTACGTTTATTTCGTACGCATGCGTTGAAGGAAAACTGCAAAATTTTGGAAACGATGGGCATTTATATCCTAAATAATTTAGTACTTTTACTTTTTGAAAACCTATAATGGATTTACTAAAATTTTGGTCTAAACGACACCCAGTATAAAAACGTAAAATGAGGGGTGGGAGTGGAAAGCGCAAGTTTTCAAGGCTTTGTAAATGATGAATCGCTTTGAAACGTTTTTTGACTGTACATATTATACTACCCAAACAGACGAATTTCAAAGTCACTAGGGTTATTTAAAATTTAGCTTTTGTAATCATGTCAACTAGGGAAAATATACGCCGTATCGCTAGAGCATCTTTGAGCCGTGGACTAGAGCAAAGATTGTTTTATCTAAACATTTTGACTTTATACATTGGCTTTCATATTAAGCATAGCAAAAGAAACTGGGTTCTGTCTTATTGTCTAGTGCAGAGAACTGTGCGTCTATTGAATCGGGGTTAACATTGCTACCTACATGAGATCAACAGAGGTTTCTTTAAATATCTTAGCAGTGTATATATATATATAATTAGGTATTCCTAAAAATATCAACTCCATTACCTTTCCCCACTTCCATCCAGAAAATATTACAATATGAGCACATCTCTCTCGCTCTTGGTGAAAGTATGTCCAACTTTGCTTCTAAATCAGTGGTTCTTGCATGGATTTCATCTGGTTTATTCCTTATCCTTTCATCAATCTATGTATAAGTAAATATATATACTTAAGGACTTTGAAAGCGCATCACCCAGATTAAATACTTTATTTCACAAACCCTGAGAATGTCAGCGAGATAATTGTTATTGCCTATCATAGTCTCACCAGTTTGTAGTATGTCCTAGAAAAATCATGGGTGTAAATTTAAGGTATTGAAAAGGTATCCGTTTTAAGACAGGGGTGGGCGCTTTTGAAGGACACAAATTCAGCTGCAAGTTTACACGCGTTAGTTTGGATTCCAGACTCAACAGATTTGCGTCGATTGCTCTTTTACGATTGCATATTCATCATTGAACGATTATAAATGAACTGACAGTTCGGTATACTCAAAATGACACCCCCTTAAAAATACCGACATACCCCATCTACCCTGATTACTATAGTCTAGTAATAAAATTCAAGGTATTGGGCCTTTAGAAGTTTCGTTTTTTTTACGTTCTGTTTTATTGAAAGAGGTTAAGGGCATACACAAATGACAGATTATGCATAAATTACGTTTGTATCACGTGTCTTTTGAATTGTGCAGGTGACGTTAACGTAATTGTTTAAGACGTTCTCGATCACTTGACAGTAGAACTCCCGCCTTTATTTACATCAAAACGTCTTTACCACACGTCTGCCAGTGTTGTAGTCAATGTCATTAATGAAAGTGTGCATAAATGCAAAAAAGTAAGTGAGTATGTAAATTTTCAAAAAAAAGAGCTATAAATTGATGTTCATATTTGACGTTTATTTTCAAAATATTGAAGCCATGAATTACTTTTAAATAGAAAAAGTATATAAACTATTTTGGTGATATGGTATTATACACACCACAGTTTAAACACAAAATTAATCAAAATGCTTCATTTAACTGTGCAGTAAGGTGCTGGATGCTGTATGTACCCATATGACGTCATCAGCAGCTTCGCGTGATAGTGCAGTCAAATTAAAGGCTGATTCATACCAAATCTGGGTTGTACATTAAAATCTGCAAGTAACTTTTCAATCGCATATACGGTTTGCAAGAAAAGTGCAAAAACATGGTGATGCGTTGTCAAAGTCCTCTAGTATATGAATTTGCATATGAAGGCCACAGCCCTACAAAACATGATTATGATCATAAGTACCTTAAATCATATGAATACCTACCTATAGAGCCTAGCAAAAACGAAGATTTTGGCGACAAAAAATTATCTCGTTAAATTTTATACAAACAAATGCCGCGTTGTTTTTGACAGTTTATGACCAATAAAGGATAGAGAAATTATACAAACTCTGCAGAAAAAAGATTTTAGAAAATAATGGAAGTTAACATGGAACATATTAACACTCGTTTTGTCCTAGTAAGATGTTTTCAACGGGATACCTTGCTAATGTTTTGAAATACACTGTTAACTAATGTTTGATCTCTTTATGACATATACTGACGGACTTTAAAAACGCAACACTTTGATAACAGCTTTAATTTATGTCCCGAAAAGGAAGCCAGAACAATAATTTTGAGTGTATGTTATAGAGCATTCATTTGTAAGTAAAACATGGAAAACTTGTCCAACTAAGATTAACTTAACGCATTAAAATGTAAACTTTTTGAGATAGGGTTCAACTGTTTCATGTGACCAAATGTTATGAGTGAAAGATTCCCAATTTCTTTAAATCAAGAAACACGAGAAGCATCAAATTTGTATCATGAACTTCATTAGTCACCGAGGAATTACTCTCATATTGATTGGCACGTCTGCGATACAGCTTATGTGCGTATATGACGTTTATCTGGATGCACCCTTTCATTCAATAGCTTAAAATCTCCTCTACTTAAGCAATGTTTAGATGGCTAAATTCATACGGGGCAAATAACGTCGTCCAATTTAGTTGTAAAATTAAAGCTAAAGTGTTTGCTGAAGAAGCCAACATAGGTTGACATCATCGAAGCAAAGGAATTTTACATACCACTCTATTTTGAAAGATATAAAGGGAAGTTAGTGTTGCGTTTTTAAAGTCCATCAGTATATATGCGTTAACATTATTCGCCTTTGAAAATTAAAGCACAGTGTTCAGTATTATTTACAGTCAACAAACGGTTGGATGTTTCCATTGATTTCTACCCCCAAGCCATATATTAGAATTATTAACACATCAGCTGTCATAAGATTTAAAGGCCTCGAATAAGTGTATTGAACGTCAAAATCACTGAACATTTCTTGTTAAATTATAGACGTTACATGATAGAAACATAATGTATGTTAATAATAGCTTGTGGTATTACTTTTAATGCAAAAATGTGAGCCTCTCCCTTATTGCATTATCTTAGAAGCAAACGCATTGCTGCATATTTGTTTAACTGATGAAGTCATACACGTACGCTGTTAACACGTCTTGTCAAAATGTTTTACAGAAACTAAAAATTGTGTTTATGAAACACTTTGCCCCCACCCATATGCTGGTCCATAAGGATGATCTTACCAGGTAATCTACTCACCAATCCTCTTCGAGCTGACCAAATCTGAGGCTACTAGCTGTAATGATTTTTGAGATGTATCTTTGCTTCAGGTTTTCTGTGTGCAAACTTGCAAAGGACAATAACCCGTTAAATGCAAAGGGCAAATACTAAAAAAAATGACTTTTTCTTTAATTTTCACCAGGCAATCTACTCATTATCCTCTATCAGCTGTCTCAGGTTGAAGCTCCTAGCTGTAATGTGTTTGAGATACCAAACTTTCTATGTCCAATTTTCAAAGGGCAATAACTCATAAGAAATAAAATACACGTACCTGTTTTTTATTATTTTCACCAGGTAATTGACTAATTATCCTATATCAGCTGACTAAATTTGATGCTCCTAGCTGTTATACTTTTGAGATATTTTGATTACAAAAATAAATTTGCAAAGGGCAATAAGCCGTATTATTAACCAACCGCCTATATACGGAGTAATTGTCTATTTTTTTGTTATTACCCAACCATCTATATACGGAGTAATTGTCTATTTTTTGCTATGTCATGAGTCACTGAGCTATTCCACCGGTCAATAAAAAACTATACCATGGCGCTGGTTACCCGCTTCCCTGTTAAGAACACACAGACGCTTATCGGCATGCGCGACAACGATGCGCGTACGGTTCGTTTATGAAAGTAGACATTATGCAACAATGGTAATAATAAGCATGGTTTGACAATTTTAAACTCCAATAACTCCGTTGTTTATGATCAGAAACATAAAGTGTGGGTACTCGTTTTCTTAGTTAGAACAAGTGGAACATTTTGAGACCAAAATTGAGCAGATTTGGTGAAATATTTTCTGTTTTGCAACAAAACCGCATCGTCTACAGCAACTCCATGCGAGAAACGCTGCTAAGTATTTCATCAAATGGGTTGGGTAATAAAACAGTTATTTCATGCCGGTACCGTGGACAACCTGATGCACTATTGCACTCTGCCTTTTGCCTCGTGCAATAGTGCATTAGGTCGTCCAATGCACCTCAGGGTAATAGTTTTGACTATACTACAAACAGGCATGAGATATCATGAGTCCTTAAACTTTTCCACTGGTCACTAAATTTGACTATTGACTGGCACTATACCATGGCCTGGTTACCCGCTTCTCTGTTAAAAACACACAGGCGCTTATTGACATGCGCGACAACGATGCGCGTACGGTTCGTTTATGAAAGGAGACGTTATGCTACAATGGTGAAAATAAGGCATGGTTTGGCGACTTTAAACTCCAATAACTACTTTGTTTATGGTCAGAAACATAACGTGTGGGTACTCGTTTTCTTAGTTAGAACAAGCGGAACATTTTGAGACCACAATTGAGCAGATTCGGTGAATTTTTCTGTGTTGCAAAAAATGCATCGTCTGCAAGAAACGCTGCTAAGTATTTCATCAAATGGGTTGGGTAATAAAACAGTTATTTCAATCTGTTTGTAGTACAGTCAAACTATTACCCTTATAGTGCATCAGGTCGTCCACGGCACCTCGAGGTAATAGTTTTGACTATATTACAAACAGGCATGAAATAACTGTATAAAATATAAAGGGCCATGACTCAATCAAAATAAAATAACTTTTTCTCAAAATTTCACCAGGTAATAAACTCATTATCCTCTATCAGCTGTCTAGGTTTGAAGCTCCTAGCTGTAATTGTTTTTGAGATACCAAGCTTTCTATGCTCAAATTTTCAAAGGGCAATAACTGAAAAAATAAAATAATATTTTTTTTTTTAATTTTTACCAGCTAGTCTGCTTATTACCCTCTATCTGCTGACTAAGTTTTATGTTCCTGGCTGTTATACTTTTTGGGATATCTTGATTACAAAATTCCATTATGACCCTTTAAAAAGGGCATGACTCCACAAAGGATATAATTTGGACTAAAAAACAGGTCAACTATATTTTGATGACAAATCTATTTATGAAATTTCAAAACCGTAACAAAATTTTGTAACGGACACACACACACACACACACACGCGGACAAACCCAAAGCAATATGCCCCTTCAACTTTTTCAAAATTGCGGGCATAACCAGTGGTGGTCATGTGAAACCAGTGCATTGCTTAAATGACACCAACACAGTCTTTGCAAACGCTTAAGATTCATTGAGAACAACGAAAACGGTTTAGTTACGGAATTTAAAAATGCCTAAGACGGTACCTCTGGTACGTTTGCCGCTTTGAAATCAACTGTCACAATGGGGTGAAATAAAAGAAAATAACTAGACGTAATTTGAGCCACAACATGAGATTTCCAACAAGGTGGTATATGTGACCAAACAAGGCTCAGAGCGGCCTGCGCATACATGCAGTCTGATCAGAGCCTTTGTTACTCGCTTGAATATTTTATGACTGTTAAGCTACTGATAAAACAGCATTTGGAGTTTCTAAGTTTAACAGGAGGTTGCCCCAGGATCGTCTGAGTCTAATCACGTCAAACTGTCACATTGTTGAAAATCTCATGTCGTGGCTCGTTTTTACTTTTTAGTAGGGGTTTTCCATGTATTGTAAGAGTAAACAAAAAGATAGACATGCATCAAAAATGTCATAGCACTTGGAGACGTTGTGTGATACAATTTAATCTTATGTCTTAAATAAGGGCCATTTTCTATTTTAGGTCAGAGCGAAGATACACACTTCATAGCATTATCCTAAAAGGAGGTATAAGACAAACCGCAGTTTTTGCTACTACACTACATGTTTATCAACTGACCCATATCTAGATATTACCACCTTGCTTTAAAAAGTTTATATATATATATATATATATATATATTTATATATATATATATATATATATATATATATATATATATATATATATATATATATATATATATATATATATATATATATATATATATATATATGGATTTTGCCCTTGTTAAGCATTATTTCGATCAAATCAGTAGATGTGAAAATAGTTTACTATTTTTCTCTACCAAATATAAATATCAACTTGAATTTTAAAACTACCAAATAATGTTCTTTGTGTCACAAAAACAATAGGTAACTTAATAATACTGGCACACTAAAATTTAAGACACAGTTGTAATGCTAACCGATGTCACTATTTTTAAGTACGTTTATGTGTTAAAACATCAGTTATTGATCCTCTATTCGAGTTAAATAAATTATCATTTCCAGGTGCAGAATCAATATCTAATATAGTCTAAATTCTTACATGATTGTGTTCTTCCTTAGACTCACAGTGTTCCCTCGCCTGTTTAGGTGGCGCCAGAGCTGTTGTATTGAACTGACTTACATAGCACACTTTCTTGTTCGAAGGTTTGATGACAAACAGCCCCTGTGAAAATATTAAAAACAAAACATGTAAGTTTTCAAATGCAAAATGTATTCCTTTGATTACAGAGGGTCTATGCTTAAACATTCAAACCAGAGAATATCATTATTGTGCCAGTTAAAACAAACAGTATAGTAACAATTATTAATAGGCAATAGTGACCGAGGCGATAGCTAACTTTTGAGGTCAATAGTGTTAATCAACCGTTGTCGAAACTGTATTATTATGTGGTCAATAATAGTATAATAATTGTATTCAATTGTGGATATCGACATCATATTCGAAAACACAATAGATAATATACGTTTTATTATGTTTTGTGATTTTCTATTGACAAGTATAACACAATCTCTTACGCCAGACACCACAACTGAAAAATATGCGCGACTACTTGCGACGTAGGCTATGCTGTTTATTTACTGGCTTGCATGTGAGTGACGTTACTAGCATGTGATATCAAACAGCTATCACAAAATATAGAGTGGCCACATGGAAGCTCTAAGCCAATAAAAAACAATATACGTATTTATTAAATAAAAAAGTAAAGATAACTAGTATCAAGATATTAAGTTTTGTTTAAAATAAACTTAAAACTCACGTTGTCGAAATCAAAGATGACTCTAGCTTTTCCTGGCACAGTTATATCTTCCTCGGTGTCTGTAAATGTTATTTGTTCGCTCACAGAAATTCCATTGCCAAGACGATATGTTGCCCAGTAGCTCTGTAAATAAATCGTTAAACATTGTAACTTTTGAGATAGTACAACGCCACGGATATTGAAACATTATGTTCATGGCTGTAAGGGTCCAGTTAAAATCAAAGCTAAGCACTGCTCTTTACAAAAATAGTTTTAATATCCGCCTCTCAAGCCAATGATAAAGTTCCTTGCTAGTTACCTTTGATCTACGCAAAATGATTTGATAATACAACCAAGTGTCTAGTTGTAAATAATACAGATAATAATGCCTAAAATCTTATAAACGGTTCATTGTTTAAATTAGATACCCGAAATTTTGATTTTGAAAAAGGCGTCTTAATATGTACACGTATCTTATCATTATATTCAATCGATACTTTAAGTACTTTGTTAGTCAACATTGAACCATTTAGTAGGTGAAATTGTTTACTGCTAAGTACAATGCGCCAAAGGAAGCTGATCTTATTTCTTAAATGAGCCCATTTGTATCGTAGATGTTAATCTTATAGAATATAATTCATATTTTAATATTGATTTTAACGGCTTATAAATACCATTCAAACTGGTATTATGCATGTTATAAGAACTGTCAACGTACGAGGTATATTTTTAAATTTTTAATGTTCGTAGATTTGGGCTGTATCTTTAAATATATATTATTTAAGGTACCATAAGTATACATCTTCTGAAAGGCACAGCTTTTTTTCTATTCAATGATATAAAAGATCTTTGACGGCTTTGGCCTTATAAGCCTATTTTCTGACTCCCATATCGCTGTTTATGAGTTTCTGGTGTGATGTATGTAGTATCAGTGCAACAGTTGAATCTAATAGTAAGAGCCAACTAGCAAAACATTTTCATAACAACTATGCACTCGGGAAATATAATGGGTTCAATGGAGAGGGGGTCTGAAATTCCATGACACTGACAAGTGATTAAAAAGTGATTTTGACACCTTTTCTTGATTTATTTGTAGGCAAAATGATAAATATTGCTCATATCATAATCAGAGTATTTACGAATCACGATAATTGATTAAAGTGTTCAAAAGAGCCAAACAACCATCACCAGACACCAGAAAGACAAATAAAGAAAAGCAAACAGCTTTCTCTTCCCCATCAAGATGATTTCAAAACTAGAATGGACATAAAGTTACGTACAACCACAAAAAGAACAATTACAGACTCCCACAATAGGAGTTACACTAACCAAAAAGTCAACAACAACAGAACCGCCGCCTTAGAACGGATAGCAGCCTAAGCCACGGTGGGCTTTAATACATTTTACTGCTACCAAATCTTCGCCCTAGATGATATTATCTGAAACAACATTCCACTGTAGGACTATGTTTTATTGATAGAATAATGCAAAGTACATTAAACTAGCAATGGCTACAGTATACACGTTACTCTTACAATGCCAGGGAGCTTTTCTGAGTGATTAACCGTCTGAAATTTTAAATGTTTTTAATATGGTTTCCCCCTTTACTTCATGGGGGCCCCGCACCCAATGGATGCAAATAACTCAAAATCTGCAAAATCAAATATAGTTGGGCAAAACATTAATGCAGAAAATAAGCCTGGTAGATTTGCTGGTTCTTTTGAAGAGCGCCCATTGTCAAATCAACGCGTTCCCCTCTGGGCCAGGTTCCTAAAAAAGAAGTCGGGTCACTCCATTTGATTCATCGCCTATCGTATGCATCTGGATATTCTGTAAATGATTTCATTGACCCCAATTTATGCTCAGTTGAAAACACTAGCTTTGAGACGGCTGTCTATATGATTTCGGATCTAGGTCAATGTTGTTTGGATGTGGTATTGCCTGTTGTACAAGGAGATTTTTGCCACTTGTTTTTAGAATTTTGTGTTTCCAGGCAGGCACCCGTGTGCAGTTTTTTGCACCATTATGACGACTACTGTTCTTGGGGAAAGCAGGGAACCAGCCATTGTGCCTGAATAATGTTTTTTTTAGTGATAAGATCATTTCACTAGGCATCCAATTGCATCGGACAAAACTGAAGGCCCAACAACAAACTTGTCTTCCTTATGCCATAGGGTTGTCTGTGGTTTGAGATTGTGGTATTTCCTGATCATACTCACTTACTTATTTGGAAATGGAAGTTAATACATCTCAACCAAAATTAGAAAATAAGCGAATTTCTGACCCGCAAGAAATGTACTTCAAAACAAATGCAAGCATTGATAGGTTCCCTGAACTTTGCATGCAGGACAATCCTTCCTGGAAGGCCTTTCTGTAAAAGACTTATAAATGCAACATCCGCCATCTTCCAATGAGAAAAGATCTCGAACTTTGCCTGTAGTTTTAGGGAATTTAACGAAGTGTCCGTTTCCAAAGATAGGTTGTCGATTGCAAATGAAGATATTTAGTTTTTTACGGATAGTGGAGGTAGTTTGAACCTTGGTTTTGGTGCATACTTCAAGACCAAATGGACTTACGACGCTTGGCCTGAGGCATGAATTGTAAACGATATTACAGAGGACATTACCGCCCTATATTTATTTACCTTATTGGTAGCCTTGCCAATTTTGGGAGGCCGATCTTCGCAACAAGAAAATACTTTTTCAGGGGCATAACTTGGCTGTCATACACATTGTGAACACCATGACTTAGAAACCTGACGATGCCATGACAATATTACGTGATTTCACTCTGTGGTGCCATATATTAAATACGTATATATATATATATATATATATATATGTGTGTTCTTGGCATGTGAAATATCAAGCAGTTCCAATGATGGGTTACGATTATTGGAGGATTTGATTTGCCTAACAAAATTCAGCATGGCCGCGAAATTCATTGAAAAATTCATTTTTCTTCAGGGTATAGGGGAAAGAATTCATGTCCAAAATTTGAAAGTATCGTTTATATACTTAAACATCGACATTATTTTGTTTGTAATACCTTAAGTTTGAAAATCCATAAAACAACAAAGCACTTAGATCGTCACGTGCTATTCTATGTTACCTAGCAACGCCAGATGACCAAAATTTCACAAAATTCATCTGGTTTGAAAAAGCCCATATTTTGGATGCATATCTGGCACAGAAAAAGGGAAAACATCGGTTGAATTGACTATACAAGTATGTATCGACGTCTTTTGATTCAGAAAATAAATTATGTATAGAATTTACTCCCTTGGACTTCCAAACAGGCGTATTTCAGAGACTTTGGTTGTTTTGGGCAGTCAAAAGTGACAAACAATTGAGAGGGTTAAGCTAGTAAAATCGTATTTACTTATGAGGCGCTTAGCTCATCCTGCTGTGTACACTATATCTGCTAAAGGGGTTATTATACTTTCAAATGAAATCATTATTGACATAATTTTGCTGCATGTACGACACATGATTTCATCTTTAAAATCCTTTTTCAAGCGTGGCCAAGGTAGTTTAACTTATAATATATTGTTGCTACGCAACAAGGAGTTGCCATGTGATATACTGAAAAAGTAATCAGATCTCAAAGAATTGATAATATATCATAATATACAGGTAAACCATTTTTAATAATACCAAATGTGAAAAAAATTACAGATGGGTTCGCATTACTTCTTGGATCACCTCGTAGATATCATAAAATTCGAAAAGCATTCTCTAAATTCTACCACAGACACACAGACACTCAGAGTTAATTGTTAAATACGACATTGGTTTAAAACTCATCTGCAGCAGGGCATATCAGAACCTATATTATATGGTGATTTAGTTTATAAATTCGAAAGAAATGTTGGAAAACCTAATTTTAGTGATCAAAAGATTATCAAACGTTATAAAAAGTTTGATAATCTTGGATCTCATGCAACAGTCTGCATGCCTGGTTGTAAATACAATCACGATTTGTAGCTATGACTTCCTCTTGAATTGTATGATGGTGGGTCAGACCTTAGATTCAATGACGGCTCTGGCGTAAAACTATAATCGGTGGGTTGGTGCCTGATGCTTGGCTGTAGCTGGGTCCAACGTGACTCAACTTGAGGTTTATTTAAGCTCTGACTATCTGTGGGTCGTGAGCCTTTTCTCTGTTTCATCATAGTGCGTTTATTTGGTTTTAGTCTTTCTCTATGATGATACATTGCAATAGTTAGTAATCCTCTATGTGAGCTGAGCATGTTCGTGCTTCACCAAAAGCAGAATCTAGAGCAAAGATTTGGTACCAGTAAAATGCATTTAAGCTCCTCGGTGGCTTTGACTGCTGTCCGTTCTAAGGCGGTGGTTCTGTTGTTGCTGATTCGTTGTCGATTGTTACTCCCACTGTGGGATTCTGTAATTGTTTCACGTTTTGTTGTGCGTTACTTTGGGTCAATTCTAGTTTTGCAATCATCTCGAGGGGGAAAAGAGAGCTGGTTGCATTGCTTTGTTTGTCTACCTGGTGTCTCGTGATTGTTGTGTGGTTCTTCCTCACGATACCAAGGATTTGTCTGCAGTTTGTGATTGCGGTATTTCCTGATCATACTCACTTACTATTTTTGGTATAGCTATGTGCTTTCTTTTTTGTTTGATGTGTTTGCTTGTTGCTTTATTTTTTTAAATTATTTTAAAGTACAAGTTGCTCCTTTATCCAAAAGCAATCCCTTTCACCAAAAGTGTCAATATATTTGAGCTGCGACATGAGATTTTCAACAATGTAGTATGTGCGACCAGCAAAGCCTCAAACCAGCCTGCGCATACGCGCAGTCTGATTAGAGTCTTTGCAAGTCGCTTGAATATTCTATGTATGTTAAGCTACTGACCGAACATCATTCGGAGTTTCTAAGCTTAAAAAGAGGCTACACAGGTCCGTCTGAGTCTACAATTGTCAAGATGCCATATTGTTGGAAATCTTGTGTCGCGGCTCATTTTGTCTACGTTACCTTATAATAGTTATGGGTAAGCATCCCGAAGTATATGCCAGACACTAGAATAGCAGACATCAGGAGCAAACAAGATACAGCTGTAACAATTAAACATCCTTTCTTCGACTTCTTTGTCTTCTTTATCTCCTGCATAATAACAGAGTAAATAATGGCATGGTGTTATTATAGGACTTTTTGGTTAATGTAAAGGCGGCACCACATGAATGCGTTAGTAAGACTGGTCTACCTTAGACAAAGGTAAAAGCTGAAAATGCGGCGTGTGTTTTTTTTTTTTTCAAAAGTAACTGTATCATCTTGCGCCATAATCTCAGTATAGACGCAAAACACATTATTTAGTCCTTAAAACGCCAGCCAAATAACTGCATCTAAAATGTCTAATTAACACAAGCATAGAGGCAAACAGAGTGGACCCACAGTGATTTTATTTGGCCATTTTTACGGCCTTATATGGGAGTCATTCCCAATCCAAAAATGGCCCTTATTTTCTTTTCATGTGTTTTAGCTTTCATTTTCCCAATTTTGATAAAATAGATTCCCAAATGTAAAGGAAAATGTAGCTTCCTAAAATCTAAAATAAAACCACTGACCCAGATCGTACTGCTCCTTCAGGAGCCGTCTGATCTGGGTCCACACTATTTGTCTACGAGGCTTCAAATATTTTAGTAAACCACAAAAAACATGAATTTTGTGAATACGGTTAATAAATGTGGTACTTGATTGTATCGATTCCTGATCTTTGCACCCTTACTTACTTTACGTTTGTGCGGCCCAAACAACTTATAAATTTTTCACCAAATTATAAAAAGAACCTGATTTCCCTTGTTTAGCAGATGAAATAGCCGAATTACGCCCATACATGAAGATAAAAGTTACCGCCTTTACAGAAAGCAAAAAATTATAGTATACCAGGTTTTGTCCTTACGAGGAAAAGCAGTATCACAGCATATGGTGGTTTGAACCATTGGACAGCTTCTCAATAGAAACGATTGGTTTCAACAATACATTTCAATGCAGCAGCGAAATTTATAAGTGTGAGCTGTCCCAAACAGAAGAACGACAAAAATAAGAAATAATTTGCACTGTTGTTAAGTGTAATATGTTACAATCATTAGATTTGCCACTTCACGTCGCGTCTTGGAGTGATATAACGTACTGCAGTGAATTTGATAAACCACTAGTGGTTTACAGATTTAATAACATTACGTATTGACGTCCATTGTAACGCTGCGTAAAATATGTCAACATCTTGACGTTTCACGCAAAAAATGCGATTTTAAGTGAGTTTAATGTCATGTGATAAGTAGAATCTAACATTCGTGCTTCTGTATTATTAATTTTATTAAACTCAATGAGAAAAAGAGATACATTCACGACGAGCCTCGCATTTTATCTCTTTTCCACAACTCGTTGAATAAATTCAATAAAACATGAGCACTCCTGTTAGATCTTTTCTCTATACATATCATAAGTAAGGGCGCGATATCTCCTTGCCTGGTTGTAAACCCAATCATGGTTTATATCTATGGTTTCCACTTTAATTGCACGACGGTGGGTCAGGCCTCAGACTCAAAGATGGCTCTGGCGTAAAACTACACTTCTCAAATAATTTAAAGGAATATAAAGTATTTTGCCATGTATCACAATACAAATGCACTCATAGTCTGACTCATGATTGTCTTGTTATGAGTTTGGTGATCCATCAATGATGATGCTTGTTGATAAGAATGCAGGTCCCAGAAGTCTCCGTGGAACCATGTGTGTAAATATAAAAAATAAACAATATATGTAGTTATATTAAAAATGCACATTTTTTACAAAATCTAATTTTAGGACAAATATCTTAATCAAACACGATAAGAGCACCGTTTCTGTGCATACAATAGCCTTTTGTTGTAGCATAAAACAGTTTGGCAACGCTATAAAAATTACTCAGATTCTACAAAATCCCAGGAAAACTCATCATTTCAACTAAATTTGAGCCGTAGCCTTCAGCAGCACTTTTATCAAAAACGTTTTTGATTTGATACTTTTGCTATCTTTGCAAAGATTGCAAACTATGTGTTTTGGCCTCATTGTCTAGTGTCTATTAGACAGGGGTTAAAATTTATCTTCTATCGAAAAATATCAGGTATATATTTGGGACAGGTTGTGACATAATAGACTAAGTACATATTTGTAATGTATATGCGTAAAGCCATTTGTTGACTTCTTATGCGCACGTAACAAGTGAGACTGGATATCTAATGCTGGGTCAATAAACTTCACCTGTTTCATACTGCGTATTTTGTACCAAAACCTTTCGCAAACATTTGCACATGTGCAGTCTCGTCTGGGCTGCTGCCTTTCATATGTGCGAGTGACACAAACATCTTATAAACTGACGTCTTAATGACCATATTGACTTATTCTTGGTTAGAGTCATATATGTATGCTTACGTTTGATTTGATTGGTGTTGTTATTTTAGTTTTTATCATAATCGATTTGATACTTTAAAAAAGTAAAACCCAACATGTGATACCCATATAATGTATCATGAGCATGCAGTTTCTTGAAATGTATATATTAATATGATTATCCTAGTGAACGTTCTGGGGTTACATGTACATGTACTTGTATATAATTACATGGACTTAGATATGTTCATCACGTGTGTGTGTGTGTGTGTGTGTGTGTGTGTGTGCGTGTGCGTGTGTGTTTTGAACAGTCCAGAAATGAGTGATACATGTATGTAGATAAATGTTGCCATCATGCGACTGTGTTACATAACATGGAAGTTACATATTATGACTTTTCAACTACTTTGTATGGTAAATTTATGGGATCCAGTGTACATAAATTACCAATAGTTGTTATGGCAGGCACGTGGACTGTTGCAATTTTCTATTATGAGATACATGTAGAGATAGTCAAATAAGGATCAGTTATGATGTTATAAAAAGTCTCCCACTCATGCCATATCAAGATGAAAATATGTTCTGATTATACATTTAAAATCATTCGGGAAAGTTCCTCACAATTCGAGAATCGAATCATGACTCGGATGTAAATAAGGAGTATAACGTGTAGTACTATGTACCAAAAAGCTCCATTCTGTTAGCAGGAACTGGCGTATGGCATAAATGTTATGTAGCATGTGGGTTCAGCTCTACTATAATCGATTATTATGATTATCAGAAAAGTTAAACCAGCAGAATAAATTAAGCTTATGTATTATTCAATAAAATATCGCTATAGCGCTATTTTATTAAAAAAAAAAGTAAACTTCATTTTATAACCGTTTGTTTTGCAATCAAACTTGTTATTGTGTGAACATCGTTTTTCTGACGTCAGTGTCACGTTATATAACGTCAGCGTCACTTTATCACCCGCGTTATTAAAGTGTTTAGATCCTCGATGTACGGCATCCGTGGTCTGATTCCACGGAATTTCACGGAATTGGCCGAGGCAGTTCCGATTGATTTTAGAATACCAACAGTTTTACATTTTTGGCATTCTGTCTATTGTTACAATAGCCTGCTGTTTTTTGTTGTTTTTTTTTTGCTTGCGTGTAGCCTCAAACAGATTTGTTTTTGTAATACATTAATTTACAATTTTCATACTGATGCAAATTGTAAAAAGAACTCTGAGATTGGTGTATCATTCTTATGGTAAAATTGGCAAATATTTTGAGTCTCTTGGAAAATTTAGCACGTACCAATAAAAATCGGCATTTTCAATTGAAACGTAGTGTAATTACACCTTAGATATTGCGGTCTAACTTGAATGGAAGAAGAATTTTAAAATATCTTCGATATTTTTGAAATTGAAATAAACAACTAATCTTTGGAAAGTTAACATTATGGCTATGGGAAACTCAGATTTCTTACCAACTATATATTTGATTTATTACTTGATTTGGGTGAACAGTTATAGGATGAAACACCATCTAAATAAAGAGAGACACATCACTACCATCAATCGTTGCATGCGCGGATACAGAACGTTTTGTCAGAGGAGGCAAACTGTGACGTGTTTTTATATAGTTTTTGGGGTTGTGTCTAGTTGATGAGCGGAGAGAAGATCCAAATACACTATAAGCGGGCCAGCGAAACGCCATTTAAATGGCGTTTCGCTGGCGTGGCGTTGATGGCTGGCTTGGTAGCTTTATGGTTTTCCAGGGGTGTCCAGACCGCCTGTTCTCTTCCTCCTCCATTGGATCCACCCATGCATTGGGTCGGTGCCTGCTGTTGCTGCTTGTCTTTGGCGTCGCCTTCCGCGGCGCAATAAGTGAATTTGTCTTTGAGCTTTGTCTCATCACAGTTAGTTAATTTGATTTAATCGTTTGTCTGTGGTGATAAAGGATTTCTAGCGATAAGGCGTGTATTTTCCCTAGTTGACATGATTACAAACCCTAGATTTTCAAATTGCCCTAATGTTTTTAAACTTGGTGTAGTTCGGCAGTAAAATAAGCATAGTACGCAACAAAATACGGTTCAAAGCGATATACCATTCACAATACCATGAAATGTGCACTTTATACCCACCCACCCACCCCCTTATTTTACGTTTTTAAACTGGAGTCCATTTAGACCAGACTTTGAGTAAATGCATTGCTAGTTTAAAAAAATAAAAGTGCTAAAGTGTTCAAGATAGGAGTGTTCTTCATTTCCCCAACCTTACCGCAAGATTCCGCGCATGCGTACGAAATACACCTAAAATTGTGACGTTTGTCATTGGAAAGATGAAACTGGTATATTTCAGTTTTTTAGATGCTCCCCCCTAGACCAAAGATGTCCTTTGGACATTGACATGTCGCTATAAACAGTTACAACACATTTAAATGGCATTTTGGGTCTAGGGGGTGGGGGCATCTAAAAACAAACTGAAAAACAGCAGTTTCATCTTTCCAATGACAAATGTCATAATGTTAGATGTATTTCGTACGCATGCGCAGAAGGAATACGGTAAGATTTTGGAAATGAAGAGCACTTATATCCTTAACAATTTAGCACTTTTTTTAAAAAAAACTTGCAATGCATTTACTCAAAGTCTGGTCTAAACAGCACCCAGTATAAAGACGTAAAATGAGGAATGGGAGTAGAAAGTGCACGTTTTCACGGTATTGTAGATGGTGAATCGCGTTGAACCGGATTTTGCTGCCTACTATGCCTATTTTACTGCCGAACTACATCAGTTATAAAACATTAGGACAATTTGAAAATTTGGTGTTTGTAATCATGTCAACTAGGGAAAATATACGCCTTATCGCTAGATCTCCTTGTATTAGTACGGTTTGCTCCACGCGAGTCAAACGGCTTTTGTGTTTTCTAGGCTATTTTGTTCGTGATCTATGATCTGTGATTGAGGACTGCTTGTACATGTATCATACTCACTTGGCTGAAGTTATAATGTCAAAGAGGGATTGATTACTACGAGCATTTAGCATGCATAAAACATAGAAACACCCAAACACCCTATTATTGTCCAAAAACTCGACTGTTTTAGTGTGCTTTGTATAAAATACACCAATGCAAAGTTGAGTTATGACTAGGTCAAAATGATCAAAGAAATAAGAAAAGTTCCATTTCTCGTCACGTGGAAGGGGAATTAGACTGCACAACCTTGCATGTTTTTAAATGCATGCAACAAACTTAAACACTGGTTATTTTAAGATAACTTTAAAAATATTATACAAAAAAAAAACTAACTGACTTTATTGTATAACTAAGTAAAAAGACCTATTTTCATTGGCTTAGAGCGCTCACGTGGCCAGTCTATATATTGTCATATTCACTGGCTGGCGCGCGCTTGCCGGTGAATATTAGTTACTAAAATTAGACTCCTTGTGTTTTTCCGTGCACTGAAGATCTCCCGCCAATACTTAGACCACGTCGCATACGTTTACATATATTTGTAACGTCTTTCAAGCGAAAACACGACGTTACACCGTCTAACGTCATGCATGACGTCATTTTCCAGTAACAAATGACGTCAGCTGTCACACATTTTCCCCGCGCTTTTAAAGCTGTGAATTATTGTTTATTATATTATACTATTTTAACATTGGCTCTACAGGCGAGGCGTGTTAGAATTCTTGCTTGTAAATGTTGAATGATGACACTCATGCACAACACATATAAAATAGTAAAAGGGTGTTCTTATCTAGGTCTGCACTCACGGTTTCCGGTAAATGCTTGACTGTCCCAAAACTTGTATATAAGTTCAGTATTTTTTCCAGGTGCAAAGATACCTGTACATCTTTCTCTAAATGTTATATAATAAAACAGTTATTGACTAATGAGGCATTGGATATGATGTGATATCGACCAGAGAATACGAATATTGACCTCGGCGAACGAATATTGACCTCGGCGAAGCATCGGTCAATATTCGTATTCTCTGGTCGATATCACATCATATCCAATGCCTCATTAGTCAATAATTGTATAATAATGTGCGCGGCGTTGTGAAGATAGATTAATAAATTCTCGGTGCCAGAAATTGGACAGAAAGAATAAAGTATTTATAGTGCATACATGTTTCGAAACCAAGTCTGTAAAAGACAGTTGTTATTGATAGTTCTTATTTGCGCATTTATCAAAGTGTAGAATAAAATTTGCGAATTTCGCCAGTTTTTTTTTTACTTTCTTAAATTCTCCCAACAGCAGTATCACTGTGTTGCATATACATGCCAGACTGATGCTCAAAAAAGCCGTATTCAACAAAACAGGCTGTTACGCATACCAGTGGTCAGACAATGCTGACACGCATGCATATGCAAAATGTGATCAAATATACTAGTATGGTGTTCAAGCGTTAAGAACAATTCTGCTAATCAACCATGGGCAGATAGACATACAGACTCACACAGTGATTATAGAGCACATATGCGGGTCGTTCAATATGTGACATTGAACTTTTACCTACTAAAGCATACTTCAGCAAATGTCTACAGTGACAATGAATTGCATATGTTCTGAGAGCATTATTGTTGCACAAACCAAAAGTGAGTTTATTTTTTATAACATGCATTACTTAATGTTTGGCAAGATTAACCCATGGCAGACTAATCATTACCAAAATCTGCGTAACATCCGTTAATCTCCACCAAAAATGTACGCGGCATCCGTGGGAAACTCACAGATGTAACACATAATTTGATGGATATTAGTCTTTCTCAGATCATACTTGCGAAACATAAAGGAATCATAAAGGTTTATGCTTCTTCGTGTATATAAATTGTTTGTAAATTATTCGGATAGCCTGTTGATCGCATTGGTTGGTGAAGTTATGCATTTCTGTCATTGAGGCTGCTCATACTTTCTTTGCCAACTCATGCATAGTTCTTTGTGCGCCATACCCTTTATTCGAATGTGTCCATCATTGAATTAGAGCGCTTTGCATTTAAATACATTTTGCAATTAGCTAAGACTATTCAAGCGCTTTTTCTGTGAGTATCTATTGCGCATTTTTTCAAACTCCCAATCTGGAGCAATTATAGATTTCTGGTCATAATGCAATGTATTTTACAGGTACAGTCATGACTTGTGAATTATGCCAATATAATATTTCTGCACAATCCATTTTTGGGCCAATATAATTTTAATGGGCGTGGATTTAAAAGCGTTAAAACGAACCAAGGAAACGAATATTAGACACAAAAGATGAACTGACAATTTAATATCACTCTTACATGTTTTGCGCCTATGTAGAAAGTAAAAACTGCTCTCACTATTTGTTTCAAAATGACTAGTAGATCTTGCACGGATGAATTTCAAGTAAATATATAATAGTACCCTCATTTAAAAAAAAACATATTTTTTACTGTGATACAAAATATTCTTCGGATACGTTATCATTTTTTATTTTTTAACTATTTGAAGCAGTGAATAACATTTGTGACTTGCGATGAAAAATAATCATAAATAGTTAGACAGCTTAATTAGAGAGTTTAAGTTTTAAGAATACAATTTGCATACAAACTTTGCATTGCTCAATACGCTTTACTATCTGCGGCATTATATTGATATTTTCAGCGATTATTTATTATGAATACACAACACAGTTATACTTTAGAAATAAAAACAATTATGTCATGTGGCATTTAACGACCTTGAAACTTTCAAATTGAAACCAGAAAAGGACGTCAGTTTTGACAAATGTATCGATACAAAATGGGTTAATCAAGGTGCATTATGCTTTGGTCATAATAACATACAAATAATGATATATATGGATGTTAGTATGTGAGGTTAATGATTTTTAAAAAAAATCTACAAAATCGTGAAAAATGATTTTTGCATTTTTGAACCGTAAAACCTTGAGGTAAAAATAAACCGTTTCAAAGCCTCGATTAACTTTAATCCATTTAAATGCACATGTATGGGACAATCTTAATTGCAATAATATAATAAGTGCTTAGTCAGAAAAATGATATTGAAAAGAGGCCACTTATAACTTCAGTCCTGACCAGTGTGAAGACTGTTTAAACAGTGTAAACAGATAGGACTGTTTGAGAAAAGAAACCGAATAACTTACCACTTTTATTGGTGCCACACCATTGTCTTTATTACCACATTCAAGAGTTTTAATCGTGGGCTTCATACTGTTTCTTAACAGCTCAATATATTTTCTTAATTTGACTTTATTCTAACCAGCACTGATATGTTATATTATTTAGTTACGTCATTGTAATATGAGTTATTGCATATCATCTATTTCTTAAACTAGTGCACCAAATACATGACACTCAGTATTATATTTCACATGGTGTGATGTTTTCAGTGCAACTATACTTAACGCCAGTAAAAACGCAACTTTTACAGTATAACCTTACTCGAGATTTAATGCTATTTTATCATTCTGTTAAAATAAAAGCATAAACCTATGGTCGCGATATCAAGCCAATACTCTTTTGGTGCAGATAAAGCAGTCCAGATAAGCCAGGCTGTATTTTTTGATAAAGGGACACAACCCAAACCTCGACACGAAAACTGCAAAATCATCTTATTAATCTGGATATCAGATCTTCATTATGAATGGCTCTTTTGGATTCAAACTTTGGGAAAACTTCAACATTGCTCTACTTTCTATGCACACGCGACAGATTTTTTTTGTCTTGAAGTTTTGACCTTCTAAATGGTCATCAAAGTTTCAGCATGTAAACCGGAAGTTAACGAAAATGCGACACTTTCGACGGTAAATATTGCGATAAATGATAACCATAGGTTATTACCTTACAACTTACGTATGCCAAGTTTTAATTGATTCAGTTTAATTGAAGTTTTAGTGATTTCTCAAATTTTGGGGAAATTTTACAAAAAATGAAATTTAAAACATAAATTTTAGGTCCTTCCAGCAAAGTGAATTTTGTGTTTTAAACCGTTTTCTTGTTTGTTTGAGTGCAACGCTGTACTTGCACGCTGAAATTGAACAAAATTTTAAGATTTAATATGGTTACCAAAAAATTTGATGAATTTGTCATTTTTCCCCAAAATTTTTGGCAGAAGTGTGAAATTGAGCTCAAGTTTTGGTAAAACGTTCTCCTACGTTAGGGACGCTTGTTAGTACAAAGACAAAGTGAATCAAGCTGTTATTTATATGAAAAATAACACTTGTACCAGTTGCGTTTTTAATGGCTTTAAGTATATTAAGCATTATGTTTTTTTTCTTGGCGTTAAGCATCAAATTCGGTTTCATAGAGACTTCTCATGAGAATTAATGTTAACCCTTTGTATTCTGATGGATGTTACTATATAAATGAGACGTGGCATGTGATTTCCAACAATGTGGCATTTTGACATGTGTAGACTCAGACGAGCCTGTGCAGCCGCCCTTTAAACTTAGACACTCAAAAGCTGTGTAATCAGTAGCTAAATATTTATAGAATATTCAAGCGACTAGCAAAGACACTGATCAGACTGCGCGTATGCACAGGCTGATCTGAGGCTCTACTCGTCGCACATACATGTACCACATTGTTGGAAAGTTCATTTCGCGACTCATATATTGATACACTAAGTATGGGGCTGCCCATTTGTATTTTAAGGGATCACAGGTAGAATATTCTAGCGCATGATATACACGTGTATTTCTGTCTTTCAAGATTTCTTTAATATTATTAGCAAGCTGAATAGACCATAATACAATGCACCGCTATGCTGCATTATATCTCGGTCATCACTGTTTGACAAAGTACCGGTTTGGGGTTGTCCTGTATACAATAGGCTAAGGGCAAAAATGTTCATCCCTATAGCCCCTGTTTAAGTAGTTTTCTAGATACACTATTACAGAAGGAATCTGCAAAAAATATTAAAATTATAATTGATGTACTGGGAGAAGTTTTACAATCTGACAGCTGTTAGAACATCATCATAAGAGAGAATGTTTATAATTTTGCTTTGTTTGTCCAGTACCCACTTTTCTGAAAGGTCCATAAAAACATTTCATCTGGTGTACAGCAGAACGATATAGCTCTTGCGACATCAGAATAGTTAGGCAAAATGGATCCAACAGAAATTAAAAAAAAATCTTATTACTTTTTTAAAACGGTACAATGGATTTCATTCGGCCTATTCATGGTAATTAATGGAAAGTGCAACAAATCTCACGCCTAAAGCCTGGTTAAGCAGTACATATACAAAACGTCAAAGGTTAAGCACTACTAACTTCGTAGCTAAATTTTTCAGAGCACTGTTATGTGATGTGAAAAAGGTAATGTGTCTGTGGAATATTTAATATTGATGTGAAAAGTGTTAATATTTGAAATGAGGGTACCTTTACTCAGATTTAGTTTTTGCAAGACGAACGAAACATTTTGAAATGAAATGACTTGTAGCGTCTCGGCAAAGCCTTGGTTTATTTTTAGGACAACTTAATTGAAGAATTTAGGCTTTAAGCATGCACTTTAGATAAAAACTTTGTACTGCTTTGTACACTTTATTATCTGCTTTATGCAGATGAAATAAAATTGCATACAATGATTAAACGTGTGCTACTGATGATTTTCAGAAATCTCAAAAAATGTGACTTTTTCCATTTTTTTAAGATGCGTATATTCTTTTACCGTATATCAAATTTCCAATGTTTGGTGTTTTTTAAGTTACCTTGACCAGTTTGTAAACACATGTACATGACTAATAAAATTGCACCTAAAATTATTTTTTCACCAAAACAATGATTATTACATTTTTGATCCCCAAAAAAGTAAAATGAATGAAAACTATCCCGAATTACTTATAAACCTTGCTACATTGAAATGCTTATGGTTATTCAAAGGTCATTCAATATTGTTGGTGCCTAAGTCAGGAAAAATGAGATTGTAAAGTGTTCGTTTATACGTTTGCTTAAGTGTAAAACGTGAAGGCTAGAGGGATGAGGTAGAGGGGTGGGGTATAACCACACGTTTGTGATGCTATGCATAATTAAACTGACTCTTTTCCTATTGATCAAACATGTTGATCAATATAGTTTACTCGAGCGATTTTGCTATAGAATTAGTCCATAATTCCTTATATTACATGCTAAGAAGTGATTTGTCCTTACAATTGAAACATTATATCCGATCAACATTCTATCCTAATTAAATACGTGATATATAGTGTAGATTGGTAGACTAAGTCAAAGTTCAAACGGCGGTCAACTTTTCTTTAACTCCTTGCAGGCTGTGCAATTGTTCATTCTTTAGATGTCGTCTGCTGACTTTTTTTTCAAAATTAACATTTTCAAAAATATCTTTCAGGAACGCTATCAGAGTGTCAAGCTATTTGCAAATACTGTATTAAAAGCAGGCGATACTTGTAAAAGGATAAAATAGATTCTGTTATGAGCTATAAATGCATGTATGCAAATCGTGCTAGATGTATTTCACGCAACATGTGCAGTGTTTAATTGAATGAATTGGAATTATGTAAACATGTGTTATCTTTGGCTGGACCCACAGTCGCTCAACCTGAGGTTTTCCTTAGCTCTGACTGTCTGTGAGTCGTAAGCCCTTTTCTTTGTTTCATCATAGTGTATTAATTTGTTCTCTGTGATGATACTTTGCATGAGTTAGTAAGCCTAAATGCGAGCTAAACATGTTTTGTGCTTTAACAACAACATACTCTTTGACGAAGGTTTAGTGCCAGTAAATTGCATTTAAACCCCACAGTGGCTTAGGCTGCTGTCCGTTCTAAGGTGGTGGTTATCTCGTTGTAAATACAGTGTTTGTTATTGCAAACGTTGTTTCTGGGGGTTCTGTATTTGGTCCTTGTTATGTTGTGCAGTATTTCGTGTTCTTTTAAATTTTGCGAATATCTTTATAGGGAAGAGAGAGAGAGAGAGAGAGGGAGCTGGACTTTACTTTAATTGTCTTCCTGATGTGTTGTGACTGTTAGTGTTATGTGGCTCTTCCTCACGGTGCCGTCGGTTGGCCTGCAGTGTGTGAGTGGGGCATATTCTGATAATACTCCCCCACCTTTTTGGTAATTGCGTCAAATTGTTTTGGGACCATCATTTTGTCAAACTTACCACTCCCCGTTTAGTCAAACAGGGACCCTCAGACCGTCTCAAGGATTCAAGACTTTTCAATCACAAACTAAAACCAGGACTAGGAAAAGGAATATTATACAACCTGAATATAACATATCTCACGGAATATCGAAATAGTTTGCGAATAACAAGAGGGTAACCCAATTAACCCATACAAACCTAGCGCCCTTTTTGTGAGACATAGGGGTTCAATGCAGAACCACATCAGACGCTGCAGAACGCGGCGTCTGATCAGGTTTTGCAATGTGTGCTTACAGAATGTACTTTTAAAATTTGAATGAAACTGTAAATTGCTACCCAACAACCCTTCAATTCGAAATGAATTCGTCCAATTAATAAGAGTGAGTAATTCCATTAGGCATGTATTTTGATTAATAGCTGGTGCCAATATGGATACCTGTCTTTCTCGGTAAAGCTGGAAAATGATTAAAGATCCAGATACAAGGCCAACTTTCCCGCCAAAGCTGCGATTTTTCTACAAAAGACCTATTGTACAAAATACATGACTTCAAATAATTCCCACATACTATATGTGATACAATGTACCAACAGGAAACTTGCATAGTTTGCTGATAAACTCGTTCAGAGGCCAGGGCTTTCTCGCCATATTATTTTGAAGTTACTTGCTCTCTTACTACCTCTGCTGGCACTTTTCAAAGAATAAACTAAGGTCCACTGAAAAAAGTGCTACCAGTACAGTGTATCAAATAGAATATAATGGTCAAGTATGGCACATATTTATAGAAAGAATTTTGAATCTTCATTGTTCTAAAATACAGTAAATCTGTAAAATTCGAACTCCAGTTGTTCGAAATACGCGCAATTTTGAAATAAGTTCGGGGCTTAATGGATTCAGTGAATAGGAGCTATTTATGAACTATTTTCACAACTGTTTTCAAAACATGTGTTAAGATGCGTAAAAGAAGCGTCTCCCGAAAACGTTTCTTTTAGGCACCCAAACATAGTTTTCAATTAAAGGGTACTACACGTATGAAAATACCACTTAACATGTGTACTAGCAGGTGCTTGAATTATTCTTTAAGCTCTTTGAATAAGTGGAACACGTAATGCATGATTTTTGTCAGATCATTTCCCACTATTGAGTCAAAGCATTTTAAATTTGACGTTTTTAAACTCAATACTATGGGTACAGATAGACCATGTGTGGTACGACAGTTCATTACTGATATATGGCACAGTGAATCGTTTCTTGTATTCTAGATATTATACGTGCACCTTATAAGCATTGGTTTCTGAGAAACGTACTGAAATGCAGTTGTATAAGGGTCATCCAATGAATAACATTATTTTCCTTACAATGTGAGATAAGAGTTAGTACTGTTTGATCATCATAAATGTAACCATTAGGTGGCATAACTTGCTGCGCATGCAACAACATATCCCAAAGTTGAATGGAAATTGATGCCGCTTGTTGCATAGCAACCATAACATGTTATTTACGCTAATCTGGCTGGATGTCTTAAAATGGTTGTCATGGTTAACATGGTTAATGGCATGTTCAGATCAGTTCTAAAAGGGTATTTTATAGACTACGACATAAAGTTACTATTCTCTAGAATGCATTGACATCTTTTGAAACATGTCAAATTGGCAGGTACGTTTAGTATAAAAAAAGCGACAAGATGAAAAGTTGCAGCAACAGAAATTGAGGTAGGGGTCATGAATTGGCCCTTAGAAAAGCATTGGTTGGTATTACAGTTTTGAGTTACCCTTATATTATTAATTGAGTATAATATGGGTGTTAACATTTGCACGTTGAGCATCACTTGGAGGCAACACTACAGAAGTGGGATACTGTGTTTCTCTTTATCTTACTGGACATGTTTTAATTTGAGCCGTGACATATGATTTCCAACAATGTGGAATTTTGACAAGTGTAGACTCAGACGAGCCTGTGAAGCCTCTGTTTAAGCTTAGAAACTCCAAATAATGTTCAGTCAGTAGCTTAACACTCATATAATTTTCAAGCGACTAGCAAAGGCTCTGATCGGACTACGCAGGCTGATTTGAGGCTTTGCTGGTCGCACATACCACAATGTTGGAAATCTCATGCCACGGCCCATTTGCAATAGTTCAGTTTGTTTTAATGCCGTTTTATTGTGTAAGTGCAATACTTTAGAAGTGGGATATACTGGGTTCTATTTTCTAACCAAAGTAACAAGTTGGGTGGTGTGAATTTGCATTACGTGATTAGAATGGTTACAAAACTGGAGGTTAAATCTAAACTAACCACAGTCTATTGCCACCGTTAATTTCTTAACATACTGTCCACAAAAAGTAGCGGATATTGGGACACAAAACTATAGAAATTAAACACCTGATTTTCGAATAAATATTTTTTTCTTTTCAAAGAATGATTTGTTACTTAGCCAGTTTCTCTGCATAATTTGAGGGCTGAAAATTGAGTAAAGTGGCCTTCAGGGCGTGCCAAAGAAACTAAGGCTCAAGGCCAAAATTTCACCAAAAACAAATAAATAAAATGGCATGCTTTAGATAATGCATGCTAAAGATGCATTTTGGAAATCTTTGGAGGGGGTTAAGATTTGTTAACGTGCCATAATTGCTATTTCTAGGAGATAGGGTACTGACAATATCTTTAAAAAGTGCCACGATTCACTGAAAATTGACATATTTTAGCCATGTACAGTAAAACCTGTCTTAATGGCCATTCAAAAATAGATAAAATAAATATTTAATCATCAATGGTAATGTAATGAAGGTCAAAAGTATTGCAGAATGCTCCCCTTGGAGCATTCTGCAATACGCTTTACCTGCATTAAGCGATAATCGGTCTTGAAAACCAATTTTGGTCTTCTTTTTGAGTGACCGCTTCAGACAGGTTTTACTGCATTCCTGAAAATGAGAACAAAGAGATAAAAAAAAGTCTTAACATAAGAAATAATAGAAAATAACGGATATTTTCTTTTTATAAAACCATAGCTATTGCAAAAACCGTCACCGTGATATTCACGTATGCAAATTGAGAGTCTACCCCTGGTCTAAATATGGTTGTCTTAGAAACACGTGACCAGATTATTTCTAGAAAATTGTATTCATGTTGTCTTTGAGGTGCCTTGGCTAATTGATATTAGCGATTTCAGGTACATGACTCCAGCTTGATAAGTGCTATAATGTTTGATATGCTAATACCCTTACCTTATGTGTATATGCACTGAAGCAAACTTATAAACGAACACATTGCATTTTTATGCTAGTTCAGAAAGTTAAAATCAATTGTACAAACTTTTCACTCTATAAATAAACAAAGGCTTTGCCAAGATGCTACAAGTCATTTCATTTCAAAATGTCTCGTTCGTCTTGCACAGACTAAATCCGAGTAAAGATAACCTAATTTCAAATATTGATACATTTATTACATCAATATTAAATATTCCACAGTAACATTACCCATTGATACGTTTGATTGTTTAAAGATGTTACTGACTGCCATGATGTAAGATGAATATGATGAATACGAATATGAATCAAACGTTTTGACACAATCGGACTCGACATTTCTTTTCCGTAATAACATTAAAACAGGTCCAAGAGCAGTTTTTATAAGAAATTCGGCTTTAAGCATGCACTTAAGGTACTCACCTTGTACTGCTCTGTACACTTTATTTCTGCTGTACGGCATTATCATATTTAGTTATTATTCATTTTTACTGTAAATTCTGCTTTTTTAAAAAAAGCGTGGGGATAAATGCCACCCATCAGCCCTTATAACGAAAATTGACTGGTTCAGTTGATGAGTGGGAAATTCAATTCGGCTTAAATGGGTTAATTAAACACTGGGTGTGTGATGCCTCGATTTCATTAAACCGTACTACTGTGTTCTCATATTTGAGAAAAGAAAGAAATATTACATGTACATATAAAGGTTGTTTTACAGGCCTAAATACAGTCAACAAATAATTTTAAACTCTGGAGGAGTCAAACTTTAAAAACGCAATTTGTATATGCCCTATTTTGGTCTTTAGGTGTATGTTCATGGTTTTGAACATTTTACTTAAATCAAAAATAAATATTTCATAATGTACTTATATATTTTTCATAGATCATCCCCTCATCTGTTAAGTTAATTATGGCAGTGTTCATTGCCTTAATCTAAACATCTGGGGGCTGCCATATTACAGTAATGGACATTAAAAGATGGACATTAACCTCTATTTCAGATCAGCTAAATGACTCACGGAATCACCTTGCTAGTGGTTCCATACATTGCTTCATTTTAATATTGGATAATTGATATTCTGTTTAAATAACAATTATCAGTCATATTAATGCAAAATCAGATTGTTACGACTATTAAAAGAAAAGTATTTTTTTCCAATAAGTTTCAGTTGATTTTGCTATGTCTTATTGTACCCAAAATGAAGACAGTTATTACAAAATATGTCGTCTGCTATAGAAATAATTAGTAATAATTAGCAAACCTTCAAAATGTAGTCATCAATGTACACACTGCTTAAAATATTACTTTGTAACATTGTTAATTTTTGCCATTATCAAGGATTGAAGACTTTGGTCTGGTAGTGTGTAAGCAGGTCATAGTGATTCCAGTCCACTTGTTAGGAGCTCATTGACCTGCAAATGGCTAGACCCCCAGTGCCGACTGAAAGTAATTAATTACATGCTAATTGAAGGGATTTCACACACATTAAATGAATGATTATTCCTACCGTACTGTAAGCTCTATAATAAATGAATTTCAAAAAAGTGTGAATTTTCCCTTTAACCATTTAAACAGTGCTAAAATGATAAAACAAAATTGAATGATTCTTTTCCTTGACATTTGTCCAACACTGATACTACAAATGCATAAAATTCAAACGCCTCGTATGATATTTACTTGAAACATTGCACTTTAGTCCAATAAAGATCTGCTTTCTCGAAATCCATACATGTAGACAAAGTACTATAGACAATCGATCAATTTGATCAAACCAATTGACGGGAAGCATCGTCAGAAGAAAGTCTAAAAGACCCATAGCTTAAAGTAAACATGCCGTTGAAAAACATGTATGCAGATTATTAAGAGGTAAAGCAATGACAATAAGGAATATTTTAAAGTCACAAACAATTTGACTTGGCATTTCTTTAGACCATGTGATTAACCCATATACGCCTCGCGTCCTTTTTGTGGGACATATGCAAAAAGTGCAGACCCAGACCAGACGCCTGATCAGGGTTCCCACTGTTTGCTTACATAATGTTATATTAAACTTGAATCAAAATAAAAGATGCCACCCAGCATTTTTACCCTTAAAATGGAGACGGTCGGGTTCAATTGAAAGTAGTGGGAAATTCCAAGGTTGAAGGCATCCTGTTCATATATTTGGATAACTGACCATTAGAAGAGTACAAACATTGTGCTTTTGCGTGCGCATTGTGCGTGTTTTGTTTTTTGTTGTTGTTGTTTTTCTGTTGTTGTTTTTTGTTGTTGTTTTTTTTTGGGGGGTGGTCCCTATTTTTCAATTGCGTAGTGTATTTGCAGCCATTAGGGGTCATTCTGCAATGAACGATGAAAGTGCACATGGGCACTTGGTGTCAGCCAGTTTTATTGAAATGCATTCCATTGTCGAGTATATCGTTTTGCAGTTAAATCTCTAGGACAATAAAATCTATTGCTGACATAAACCAGCAGAAAATTTTAGCGCATCATTCTTAAACCATTCTCGTTATAATTGTTATGCAGATGGATGATGATTGATAATACCCCTAAGATCAAGTATAATTAATTATTGGAAGCTACAAAACAAAGAAGATAATGTCAAATAGCTCTAATAATTGCACAGAAGAATTATACATGTACCATGTTTGACGATAGTATTACATGTGCATTTTGCTAGCTTTAGTATTCCTATTTGCTTTGATGCTTTTGTTAAGAGAGAAGAACGATTATTACAGATATAAACATGTAGTAAGACCCCCAGAAGAACAAGTTCAGAAGATCTATATAGTCTCGAACGAAAGGTCGCACAGCGAAGAATTCTGACAGTGTTACATGTAGGGAGATGTATTTCATGATCTAAATAAGTAAGGGTGCAAAGATCAGGAGTCGATACAATCAAGTACCACACCTGACCCGGATACCAATGGGAAATTGACAAACTCACAGTTAGACACCACAAACGAGAGCCAAGAGGTCAGCCCTTTCCCAGCAGGTGACCACAAGCACATATAAACAGACGCGCACAAAGACATAACAAACATAAGACAGAACACAAAAATAAAAGATCCACAAAAGAAGTACCGCCTTGGAACGGTCAGTAAAATATTTTACTGGAGGGCTTAAACCGGTTTAACGGCGCGCCAACCTCACCCTTAATTCAGATGTGGATCAAGACACATAGCTATTTGGTTTGCATGAAAGACCCCTAACTTATCAATGCATCATCTCCTAAAACATATAAATCAAGATATAACAAGGAGATAAAGCAAAGATAAGGACTCAACAGTAAATAAAACTGAATACCGGAGCAAACGAAATCCAACAGGTAAACCCCAGTGGGTCTGACAAACAGCCAACCATCAGGCCCCTACCATCTCATCAATAGATAAGTCTTTAAGAGTGTTCTTCTTTTAAAAAATCAATATAGATTGGTTATTTTGGAAAAATTTGGGGCACACTTGCTACATTATTTTGCTGGTGATCAACTTTATCACCGAAAAGAATAGGTGTGTATGAGTGACACCTAACTACGCGAGGTGAAAATCCGTTAAAAAAACAAGTGTGCAGGCACGAATTTCGTTGTATGATGTATCACTCAAGGCCATCCGAACCATTTGTGTTTTTTGTCACTTTTCCATGTGGTGTCCTGGGTCAGGTGTGGTATCGATTTATCGATTCCTGATCTTTGCCTTCTTTCTTACTTTAATAACTCCCTTTATTTGAATAGAACGATTCAATAACTGCATATTACAAAATGTACATGCATGCTATTTAAACTACGGTAAACCTGTCTTAGGCGGCCACTCAAAAAAAAAACGAAATTGGTTTTCAAGACCGATTATCGCTTAATGCAGGTCAAAAGTATTGCAGAATGCTCCAAGCGGAACATTC
This sequence comes from Loripinus fragilis, assembly GCA_964019695.1. NCBI lineage: Eukaryota > Metazoa > Mollusca > Bivalvia > Lucinida > Lucinidae > Loripinus > Loripinus fragilis. Next base: position 571,284 of record CAXHUL010000477.1, on the reverse strand, counting down.
TGCAATACTTTCGACCTTCATTAAGCTACCATTTGTCTTTAAGATCTTTGTTTTGTATTTTTTTTGAGTGGCCGCTTAAAACAGGTTTTACCGTAATTGCATACTATTGAGGAAGAAAATAGTACGGCCGGTATGCGATGTGGCGATGATATGTCTTAGACAAACCGAGTGGTAATACATCAGCTTTTCCGACTGTGAGAATTGAAAGACTGCCTGTCATAGCTGTAAGCACCGAGTTTGTAACATTGTACTCCAACCGGTAACAAAATGCGTTAAGCGGGTCTGCAGTGCAACAAATTGTGTCGCCTTAGTTAAGTAACAAAACGCGGGGATATTGTTGAATAAAAAAACAACAACGTTCACAGCTTCTGTAGCTCTTTGGTTTGCATTTATTACCCGCGTCGCCATAGCGAAAGCAGTTCTAGTGGTGGGTCCACTCCGTCAGTCCGTCCATCCGTCCGTCCGCAACACTTTTGGGGTGCCTAGTGTGTGTAATCTGTAACTCCAAATTTAATTCCTTTTTATTCAAACTTTGTATAGTGATTGTTCACACATTGAAGATGTGCATCTCCCATGTGCAAATTTCATGAATATTTTCTCGTTTTTGCGGGTTTTGAACTTAGAGGGTTTTCTGTAACTCAAACTGTTTTCATTGCTATATAATCCTAACTTTTCCTCTTGATTGTTCATACATTGAAGATGTGCACCTTCTATTTTGTGCACATTTGATCAATATTTTCCTATTTTTTAGGTGTGTTGGACATTTGTTTCCATCTGAAATGTTTAGGGGGTACCTGGTTTGTGTAATTTTAACTCCAACAGTTTTCATTCCCTTATATTCAAAAGTTGCCTAATGATTGTTCACATATAGAAGATGTGCACTTCCTATTTTGTGAACAATTGATCATTTTTATTATTTTAGATGTGTTGAACTTGGACATGTTTTCCAATCCGTAATGCTAAGGGGATGTCTGGTTAGTGTAATCTGTAACTCCAACAGTTTTCATTCCTTTATATTCAGATTTTGCGTAATGGTTGTTCGCCTATGGAAGATGTGCATCTCCTATATTGTGCACATTTGATATTTTTATTATTATTTTTTAGGATTGTTGAACTTAGACATTATAACATCTCCACCACCTTCCGGTGTAATCTGCAACTCCAAAAGATAGATGTGCACCTCCAATTTTGTGCAGTTTTGATATATATTTTTCATATGTTTTGGATGTTGAACTTAGGCTTGTTTACGTCGGTGCTTGCCTTGTGTACAGCTTCCATTCCTTCTATACAAAACTTGCATACATACAAATTTCACCAAAATCCCTTGGGGGAGCATACTGGCTCAGTGGTAGAGTGCTTGACTCGAGACCGAGGGGCCGCGGGTTCGAGCCTCGCCGGCGTCACTATGTTGTGTCCTTGAGCAAGACATATTTATCTTTGCTAAGTTCTTGTTCAACCCAGGAAGACCCGTCCCCACATAACTGAACAAATTGTTGACTGGGACGTAAAGAATCAATTCAAACAAACAAACAAATAGTATATGGCATGTGTTTGTGAGGGGGTGTCAATTTATTTACATAGTCTCCCTAATAGATATGTCACAATCAGTATTTTAGCGACGCAGGTCAAGAGCAGAGTTTGGTCTTGTATATTGTAGCTGTTGCAAAATGAATGGACTCAAATAAATTATTGGAAATTTTGTTTTGCATTATTTCTATAAATGAGGCTTAGTCTAAAGATGGAGTTTTTTCATATAAAATCGGTACGATATTCACCATGTTAAATGAGCACATACTCATTGGTGCGAGAGTGGCATCCCATTAATCCTTTGTACGTTCCAAATTTAACTAGATTAATGATAAATAGTAACGTAAATAAAATATCAAATTAGTAAGCACATATGATTTTAATTCAGCAATGAAGGCTCTTGTGAGCCTGTAAAAGTATGTCGTTAGACACATCATAGCATTTGCTGCTTGTATATGTAGATGAAGACAAAGGCTAGCTCCACTGTATCAGCATGGGGGATTAAACGGTGCATTTCCCCATGTGAGGTAGGTACCAAAATCACATATGCTGGTTCAAATCTTCAATAGAGCATGTTTAAATTACATAAGAGTGGTCCGCAATCGTTTTTCGATTTTATGGCAACGAAATTCACACTTGTGCTACTGTCAAAGATCATATTGAAGATAAGATATTCAAAATATTGTATATTATATCACATTACATACACAACAATAGAGACACTGCTTTATCAACCTCTAAGATGTATACTTACCTTTAATAGTAATAGAAGTTTGATTTTTTTGGAAGGAAGCATTACAAATATGACATGCATAATATACTTTCATGCATTCTTTCTTGGCATTGCATTTAAGTTTTTCATTGATGGCAAAGACTACTGCACAAAGTGTTTGTAAGAACAAATGGCTCTTTGTATGTCTCTATAAATCACTTCCCTCAACATTTTTTGTGCATTTATATAATTTCCCATCTATGTGTAATGCATTTGTTTTCTGTCTGAAGAAGCAAGATATTTTTTAGAAAAAGCTGTGTTGATTTTAATTTTATATCACTTATTTATTCTTATGTTTATGTACATATAGCGCTTTGTTATCAAGAATTATATTTAAAGGACTCCTGTTATAATTTGGTCATGCAACATTCTTTATAGTGAATATTATCATCAGTTATATAAGCATTGATTGCTAAAACTGAGTAAGATCTCATGACTGCATGTTTTTAAACGTCTTATTTTTCCATCCAATATCTTAAAGAACATTTTAAAGTATATTTTACATAACCTGAGTGTCACAATGTCTTATTCAGCCTGGCATAACTCTTGACTGATAATGTCATATGTGTTAAAAAATAGTTTCTTAAGCAGCAATTAACATGTGTTCCTTGGATATGATCATATCACATGAGATCGTTGTCATCCATTATAACTGATTTTACCCATTTTCAGGGAAATGTTTCTTCAATATAAAACCTCTCCTTATAAAGTGTTATTAGTTTAGCAAATGGTCAAAGGTAATAACGATTTCATAAAATAAACTATAAAAGGTATGCTGAAAATAAACTAAAATCTATTTAAAAGCTGAAACAAGTAATATGCCATCATCTGCATATGCATTTAAATGTCAGTATACAATTTGATTTTTAGAGATTATCTTTAAAAATTAACTGATTACAGACACGTATAATGCATAACTTCTATTGTAATATGTATAATTTTATCCTACCCACTCTTAGGTAATGGATTTGTCTGGAATGTAAGCAACGAAAAATAGAATGATTTTATTACCATCTCTCTAAACATTCAGTAATTTGTTTTTTTTTTCTTATGGAAAATTAACCTAGGTATTATACAAGGAGCTAACCTATATTATGTGACTGACTTTGTTTGCATAATGTGTATAATAGTAAACTGGGTACATAAAATATTTTCAAATGACTGATGAGATTACATTCAATAAAACTTAGTTGTGTTGTTTTTCTCCTGCGATAAATCTTACAAAATTCTTCATTTTAGCCTTTCAGGGCCCAATCATATACTCTCTTTGATAACATTTATGACAAACATAGAACCTTATGATATGTGTCATGGTTATATATGTTACTTTGATAAATGTGACAGAAATGGAATGTATCCTACTACTACTAAAGAGCTGTCTATTTCTTTGTTTATGTGTTTTGGAATATTTAACTTTGGACCAATCAAAATGATATTTCGTGGAGATGAAAACTTAAAAAAATATTTATTGCAAATGTAAATGTTTATAAATATAGTAACTTAATAAAAATTGATAAATTTTTTAGAACAAACTGCTGTCTTGTTATAAATTTAACACAAAACGGGTTTGAAATTACATAAAATACCATATGACATATAATATAGCAATATATATAGGAAGTCTTAAAGTTGTAATATACGTTACATATCGCATGCAAGCATTAAAATATGTAACTTTGCATCAGAAACGCAGTTAAGTATAATTTTTTTACTATCCTGTATCGATAGCATGCTCAATTATGGTTAAAAAAGTCAGCAGATGGTATTGCATGCTAACTTGCAAAGTGAAATAGTTCGAACCATATTCAACATTTTTTGGGGGTAATCATATTCAACAGCTTATAATTCTTACAGTAATTATGATAGAAACAAGATATTTGCAGTTTTGAAACAGTCAGGCAATTACCTTTTCCAAACATGGTATGTAAACGTATATATCTATTATAGAACTTATAAAATTAAACTAAGACCAAAATTGTTTGATTTTATAAGGCGTAATAATCGAAGATATAACGTAAATGACAGTTATAACATAAAATTTGTGCTTCTGGGTGCAAACAATTTATTTTTATAATTGTTTAGGTCCCTATCGAGGTTTTGGCAGTAAGTCACGACGGTATGCACCATTTGGATACAACCTGGATACCATTTCTTATTCAAATGTCGCCATTTTGTTTTTTATAGTGAAAATGTGGTAGGTGTACAAAACGACTCCTCCTGGAAAACTGCTACCCCAATTTGACTGTACGACGTGCCTAGAAATGTTGTAGAAGGGTAGTTCTAACTATTTCTGAAGTCAAACCTTTTCTGGCTCGACAATTGTGCCAAGTCAATTTTCAAAAACCTAGCTCCTTGACTATTAGCCCCATGACAAATGGACCCCCAGTTTGTTAACTTTTTAACGTATTTTGTTACCGGGTAACAAAACTCGTTTGTGCTTAGAGTCCATTTCAGAGTAACAAACGTCTGAACAATTCTCATAGCTAACGAATACATGAGGTGTGAATACACTTTTTTTCTTAATAAGATCGTAAGAGACATTTTTGTACCAAATATGAAATATATGGTGTTTGTTTTGTACCTCAGCTCCCCCGGTTTCAGTACTTTATGTAACGTCATCGTATACACATGTATGACGTCATTAGCGACTTCAAAAGTGCCGACAACCACTATGTTTTTTTAAAAAAAATCATTTTGTCATGAATTTTGTATGCATTTCCTCTCATCATATATAACTACTGATTCGAATAACATCAATTAGAGCAGCGTATGAATCTAATCTAGTCACGATTCGACCCCCCACCCCACCGAGCCTTGGTCTCAACTCTACTGAGTCCAGAACCGAACCGAACCGCCCCCTGTAACCAGTTAGAATGAGGAGTGCATGTACGAGGGGTGATCAGAAAGTTCGCAGAAAAGTGCTATTACATCGCATTGCTTCTATCGATTGTAATGAAAATGCATAGATATAAACTACCATTCATAACAAGTTGACTGAAAATGAAATTTAGAAAATGTGATGTCATATGTATGAGCACGAGGCACTGCTGTGACGTCACTTCACTGGAACCGGGCCATTAGTACCCCTGGGTTGCTCCTCGGGGCTAAAACTCGTAGTTGTGTTTGAATTATTTGGTATTTTTAATGGAAAGTAATGTTCCGTCATTCTTTGAACATAATACTAGGTTATTCCGCTGCGCTATGTATTCAAATTAATAGTTTTCAGTCCGTAGGACAGGTCTAAAATGCGTCAATCTTTTGAGATTTTGTAAATTTTAAACAAAAAACTCATTTTCTTGTCAGTGTTCATCACAATAGTTATAATATCGGCATTAATTATCAATATTCGATATACTGTCCTGAAAGGGGTGTTTTCGAAGTGTGCAAACAGTTTATTTGAAAGAATTGACATGCCAAAGCAGGCGATTGGTTCACAGTGGCTGAATACTTTGCCTGTTTGACAGTACTGTTATTCGTTTTGATTTAGAATAACATCCGTTAGGTATGTTAGGTATAAATCTTTGAAAGTTTGCATAGAAGGGGAGTAGATATGTCGTTAAATATGCATGGAACGCAGTATATGCTATAATAACAATATTTTACCAAAACATTGAAGTTTAATTGGCTGTGTAGTAAAACGTCAAGCTGCAACGTAAAATGGGCCGGTTCACGCTATATAGCGTTGCCTTGACGACGGCTGTAACACACGTAGACGACTAACACCAAGCATGTTGTAACCGATCACCTGCACATGTGTTGCAGTATTATGTGCTGTGATTCCAGCTATATTGATCAAACGATGTAGAAACGGCAACTGTTTTCCGCGAAATTACTGATCACCCCTCATACATTGTAAGAACGTTTCAGTGGACTGGATGCGTTTCGTATTTCTGTGGACTGGTTAGTTTGGTGTGCAAGAGGACTGGCTGTTTTTGGTGTTTCAATGGACTTTGTGGTATTAGGTGTTTCAGTGGACTGGATTGAGGTGAGTATTTCAGTGAGCTGGGTGGTTAAGGATGTTACGGTGACTGCGTGGTTACGGGTGTCTGGATGGACTCACTAGTCATATGAGGTGGCCGTATTTTAGTGATAACTGCTACACGTAACCGAAGGGCAACAAAAGCTGTGGATGTTGCATTTTTATCAACAATACACCCGCATTTTGTTACCAAATTTAGGCAATTTAGATCGGCATTTTGTAACCTTGTCAACGCATTTTGTTTCCGGGTGACAAAAGGGTTTGGGCAACAAAATGCGTGTCTTCACAGCTTTGTGACGCACTGACTTTTCGCGTGCCTTGCCTCGTGATGTTGCTGATACATGTATTAATAGACTTTTCGCTTACTGTATAGGCGGCAACTTTAATATCCATATCTGGGCGTTGCTCGGCTATTTCATCTGCTAAGGAAGGGAAATCAGGTTTTATTTAGTAAAGAGTTAATAGCTTTTTGGGCCGCAAACGTGCGTGCATTTCATGAAATCTTAACCGTATACACACTGAACTTATATTTATTAAGCGAAAATCACAAAATGCATGTTTTTAACGTCCACTAAACTATTTGAAGCCTCATAGATAAACAGTGTGGACCCAGATCAGACTGCTCCTGTAGGAGCAGTCTGATCTGGGTCCACAATGTTTGCCTCTATGCTTTTGTTAAATAGACATTTTCAGATGCAGTTATTTTGCTGGCGTTTTACGGACTTATCCCCTTCCCTAATGACTGAAGCAATGGCACAAGATGATACAGTTACGTTTGAATAAAACCACGCCTCATTTTCAGCTTTTACCTATGTCTAAGGTTGACCAGTCCTAATTACGCATTCACGAGGTGCCGCCTTTACAGTATGCGAAAAGTAAAAGAATAACAGCATGTGACTAGATATGTATGGTTTTGTGAGATACGTACGAGCAGTTTCGCGTGATGTTGCTGGCGGCGAAGGCATGCTTTGTTGCGTACAGAGAGGGGGGATGTTGTTTGTGCGTGAACAACCACACCATTGCTTATGGTGTATAATCTGAACTGTGATTTATTTGGGACGCGTCGCGAGAAAACCTTTCTGAGGGGTTTCCGATTAGGCCATGCCAAAAAAGCAAGCTCAGCTACAGAGACTGGCTAGAAAACTGAATTTTCGCTTGTAGCAAGTTTATATATGATACTTTGCAATAAGCGAATAACAAAGGCGCAGATCAGACTGTATGCTCCACTACAATTCTTAATTGTAGACAAAAAGAATGTGTGTAAACTGCACAGCCTATTCTAATAATTAATTACGAATAAGTGGGACCAAAAATGTTAATTTTGCTTAAACTGATCATTTTGAGACTACTGACAGATCTCGAACACATCTTGGTAGATATGTCTAGTGGAGGGAACCAGCCAATCTACTTGAGTAACGGTGCTCCACCGTCGATCTCAAGTGGGTTCGTAACGTCACTCTAGTAGCTATTGTCGGTGTTCGAATCAAATTTTAGATACTATAGTAGGAACTATAGTTCATCCCAAAGTGGAACTTATACGTACACACCCAGGCAGATCGGAGTATTCGAATTACGTGAAGCTTACATTATTATATGCGGGTTGTTTTGTGTGATTGTGTGTGTGTGTGGGGGGGGGGGTTAGTTACAAACACCAAATACCTTACTGGATTTTAAACCCACCTCCCCAGCAGCAACTGTTTATTTATGTCATTTTCTTCAATATTACACATTATAGTGAAAGCCCATAGAACTGCTCCCTGGAAAACTGGAGATTATAGAACTTTTCAAAAATGAAGACAAACGAAGGCTCTGAATGGCCTTTACAGCAAAGTATTTTGACTTGAGCCTTTTTTATTTATCAGATGGCCATACAGCTTGACATTAGCAGCTAGCTGATTAACCCTATGCAGCCTGATCTTGATTTGTTGGAAATCTATAATTTTGTCCTGTTGGGTTTTATTTTGCACTGTAAATGGCATAAATTTCAGAAATTGGTGAAATCAGAACTTGTGTAACACCACAATTGCTTTTAAAGCTAATTTGTTTTCGATTGTCATGATCAAGATTAAAGCAACAACAATAACAGGTAGAAATGTTAAACATTTATCACTGGAAAATGTTTCACCTCATTGTTTTAGTGTAGTAAGTGTAAGTGGTGGCAGTTCAGCTGCCACATAATAACAAGACGTGTGTGGAGATTGATCATGAAATAATTTCTATTACTGGAAAATGTTTAACCTCATAATGTTTACACAAAAGTTTATACCGAAAGCTGCGACAGTTAAACTTGTTTGAGTACGAAAATAAGTGTAAACTTATATGAATAATGGGTGGCAGTTCAGCTGCCACATAATAACAGTTAGACATGTAAAGATTTATCACTGGAAAATGTTTTTCCTCATATTGTTTAAGTACGAAAATAACCGTTAGTTTATACGAAAAGGGGGCGCCAACACTTGCCACGTTATACCAGACAGAAAAGTTAAGGATTTATCACTTGACATTGTCTAATTCTTTGACTTTTCGCTTACTGTAAAGGCGGCGCCTCATAAATGCGTAATTAGGACTGGTCAACCTTAGACATAGGTAAAAGCTGAAAATGAGGCGTGGTTTTATTCAAAGTAACTGTATCATATTGCGCCATTATCTCAGTATAGACGCAAAACACATTATTTAGTCCTTAAAACGCCAGCAAAAAAAACTGCATCTGAAAATGTCTATTTAACATAAGCATAGAGGCAAACATTGTGGGCCCTGATCAGACTGCTCCTACAGGAGCAGTCTGATCTGGGTCCACACTGTTTGTCTATTAGGCTTCAAATATTTTAGTGGACCACAAAAAACATACATTTTGTGATTATGCGCTTTAAGGGTTAATAAATGTGAGTTCAGTGTGTATACGGTTAGAATTTTCATGAAATGCACGAACGTTTGCGGCACAAAAAACTTATGAACTCTTTACCATATTACAAATAAAGCCTGATTTCCCTTCCTTAGCATTAGCATATGAAATAGCCGAACCATGCCAAGATATGAATATTAAAGTTGCCGCCTTTACAGTAAGCGAGAAGTCAAGTAATACCTCGTATTGTTTTAGTGCTAAAATAAGTGTAAGCTTATACGATAAGGGGTGGCAGTTGAGCTTATATATTTGTTTGACATGACACACATATGCTCAGTTTATTTTAATATTACTATTATGCGTCTCGCACAATTTAACTTTTGTATTCTTTTCTAATGAACCGTTATTGAGCCACTTGTTGTTTGCTTCCCTAGTCTGTTGAGGTTCTTATGTAGCATATAATGCAAACAACAAGTACCCAGATCAGACTGCCACTCTCGTAATATTGTCTTTCATGATAATTGCATTTGAATGTATGCAGCAGACAAAAAACGCAGACGATATTTAAGGGGGAAAAGGGTAATTTCTGGCTAGCGTTTTACATAGAAGACAAATGCCTTACTAGATTCTAGTAAGTCAGTATAACGTTAAACCCCCCTCCCCACCTCCCCAGCAGCAAAAGTTTATTTATGTAATTTCTCTTCAAAATGAACTACAAGCTAGATTGTTTATATAGCGAAAGCCCCTAGAACTGCTCCCTGGGAAACTGGAGATTAAAGAACTTATCAGAAATGGTGACAAATCAAGGCTCTGAATGACCTGCACAGCAAAACATTTTGACTTGAGCCTACTTTGTTTAAACCGATGGCCATACAGCTTGGCATTAGCAGCTAGCCGATTAACCCGATGTAATCTGATCTTGATTTGTTGGAAAACTTTAATTTTGTCCTGTTGGGCTTTATTTTGCACTGTAAATAGAATAAATATACAGAAATTGGTGAAAGCAGAACTTGTGTAACATTACAATTGCTTTTAAAAGCTACGTTTATTCGATTGTCATAATCAAGATTACAAAAATAACAACGAAAGGTAGAAATGATAAACATTTATCACTGGAAATGATTCACCTCATTGTTTATAAGTGTAAGCGTTTACCAAAAAGGATGGCAGTTCAGCTGCCACATAATAACAAGATGTTCGTGGAAATTGATCATATTGTTTAACACAAAAGTTTATACCAAAAGCGGTGGCAGTTCAGTTGCCACCTAATAACAGGTAGAAATGTTTAGAATTGATCGCTGAAAAATGTTTTAGCTTAAATTGTTTGAGTACGAAAATAAGTGTAAACTTCTATGAAAAGGGGTAACAGTTCAACTGACACATAATAACAGCTAGAAATATAAAAGATTTATCACTGGAAAATGTTTTCCTCATATTGTTTCCACATTATACCAGGCAGAATGTTAAGGATTTATCGCTTTAAAATGCTTTCCTCGTATTGCTTTAGTACGAAAATAAGTGTAAGTTAATACAAAAAGGAGTGGAAGTTCGGCTGCCACATAATAAGCAAGAAATAAACATCTGAGAGTCCTGGTGTCAAATTGATGTTGGCATATTAATTACCATTTAAACAAACACTGATTTTCAAAGCTCCTCCCAACTTTCTAAACTCTGGCCGTTTGTCTCCTAGGTAGTCTATCAAGCTTTCTTAAAAATCCTTGTCATAATGCAGCATACATTTTGTTATGTAAACATCTGAGAGTCCTGGTGTCAAATTGATGTTGACATATTAATTACCATTTAAACAAACACTGATTTTCGAAGCTCCTCCCAACTTTCGGTAGTCTATCAAACTTTCTTAAAAATCCTTGCCATAATGCAGCATACAGTTTGTTACAGAAACATCTTAATGTAATGGTTTCAAATTGATGTTGACATATTACTAACCATAAAAACGAACACTGATTTTCAAAGCTCCTCCCAACTTTCTCAACTCTTGCCGTTTGTATCCTAGGTAGTTTGTGTTTTTGAGGGTGTGTGATTTTTTTGTTGTTTTTAATGTTGTTTTGTGGTTGTTTGTTTTTGTTGTTGTTGTTGTTGTTTTTTCTTGGGGGAGGGGCGGGGGTTAAAGTCGGATATGTTGTAATCAGTCCCGTCAGTCAGTCTGTTTTTATATTTGGCACAAGCAGCATGTTCAGCTAGGTTTTATGCCCAGGCTGATGCGTTCTTTGCGTGACAAAATAGTTTGTTATATTATATCCGCGTGTTTAATACATGTACGAGGTCGGCGTAGCAGTCTTTCGCAAACGTTTAGTCAAAGGTCCTTATGATAGGAAGCGCTAAATACATTAGTGTCTGTGTGTGAGGGTGGGGTGCTTGCTATAACAGTACATCTTCTTTCACACTGGATTTACATGTCTGGATGTACTTATCCCATTTTCTAGCAACGAATGCTCATGCGAGTCTGCGCGTTTTACGCGCAGACTCGCGAGATCTTTTGTTGCTCGCATACTTCGAGTAAGGGTGTAGATGAAGATTCCAACCATAAGTTAGACTTACATGTTCATGTATACATGTATCCCCGTTGGATACGTCAGTATGGGCGTTTAATAGAGGATTTTATCAGGCCCCAAGATAAAAGTGCGTACATGTAACAGAAAATTATTTTTCTAATTTCTCAACCAAAACATATGTTGTGGGTACTCTTTTGAGCTCGACAAAACACATGTTAAACCGATGGGTAAGAAAATACCTGCATTTTAACGCTAAAAAATACTTATCTGGCCCTAAGTTTGATGCAAGTAAGTGAGTATCGTTTATTTTTGTCTCATCAGTGTATACAGTAAAACATATGAGCCGCGACATGTGATTTCCAACAATGTGGCATTTGATAAGTGTAGACATAGACAAGCCTGTGCATCATCATTTTAAGCTTAGAATCTCCAAATGAAGTTCGGCCAGTAGCTTAACAGTCATAGAATTTCTAAACGACTAGCAAAGGCTCTGATCAGTCTGCGCGTATGCGCAGGCTGGTCTGAGCCTTTGCTGGTCGCACATACCACATTGTTGGAAATTGCATGTCACGGCTCATATCTTGCATATAAAAGACATGAGTACACATACAACTGCCATTCTAAAAGAATCGTGAGAGACAGTAGAAAGTTCTTTAGATATTTACAATTCTAAAACTATTTCTAAAAACATATACATTAGCCCTGTCATGAGAGATTTGCCGTATAGTTAAACTAGTTAAACTATAAGTTAAACTATAAAGCGACTGTCACACCTTACCAGATAGCGCTAACGGACAGTAAAAGAATTTCTAGCGATAAGGCGAGTAATCTCCCTAAACGAGACGTTCGGTTTATTTTGTTGAAATAACGACTGGAGAGACAAGGCACATTCAACAAATATATATAGACGAGCCGTCGTTGCGCCATTGTCCCCCAATTTGTAATAACTCTACTGCCATTGAATGAGAATTTATTTCGATCATCAACTGTGCTTGTTATTCAGTAGCATATATGGGAACCAGACCGTTAAACGGGTAAACAATCGTCCTATCACGCAATGTACAGTAAAACTATTTATACAGTTGACGTACAATAAAAACGACCATCTTGCAAAGTGGTCTATTTTTGTCAGATATTTGATGTCTTCTTTCGCTGATACAACCCCTTTCCCCCCTAGACCCAAGACGCCCTTTACGTATGTTATATATTTGTATACACATATTTAAGTATATTTCGTACGCATGCGCAGAAGGAATACCACAAAGTTTTGGAAATGAAGGGCACTTATATCCTTAATATTTTAGCACTTTTACTTTTTGAAAACCTGCAAAGGACTTACTAAAACTCTCGTCTAAATGGCACCCAGTCTAAAGACTTAAAATGAGGGGTGTGAGTAGAAGGCGCAAGTTTTCACGGCTTTGTAAAAAATGAATCGCTTTGAAACCTATTTTATTGCTTTTAATGCATATTTTACTACCGAAACAGGCCAATTTTAAAAAACATTAGGGCAATTTGAAAATTTAGGTTTTGTAATCATGTCAACTAGGGAAAATATACGCCTTATCGCTAGATCTCCTTCTCTGTCCGTTCGTGTCCGTCCGTTCACATGTTTCTTGTCAGTTCCTCGTGCGGTGAATACGTTCCGTGTCAGGTAATATCCGTTTTGTCCAGTCTTATCTGAACATGTTCAAAATTTCGAACGGACGCCACTGGATAAATATGTTCGGTGGATGATGGTTTCTCGTGCGTCAGGCATCCTGTAGATACCCTGTATGTATCCGTCGATGTCCGTTTGACCCGAGTTTTAGAACGGTCAACCTCAGGACATGTAACGGTTAAAACGGAGGTGTTCCGCATGTTAAACGGACAGGAAACGCATGCGAAACGTGGTTCATGAGATCAAAACAATGGTGTTTATCTTCCTATGGAACAAAATTCGACTCAATCCCCACCCCACCCCCACCACCACCCAATATCATACACTCATTTTTGAGTAGGATGTTTAAGAATAAAGGAGATTTATAACAGAAACACCAAACCATGGTCTGTCGTGTGAGAGTCGGCCTTGAAAAAGAGGAGGAGACGATGGCGATCTAACAGTCCTCTTACGCCCCAAGGCGGGGGAGGGGGGATACCCTCAATTTTTCTTGCTACGTAGATTTGGACCAAGCATCTACTGTTAACTGTTTCTAGTTCTGTACATGTATCTTGATCTTCTAGATATACTGCTGTGGCTTTACAATATATTCAGAATGTTTAGAAATAACTCCCAAAGATAGTCAGTTTTGCGATGACCCCTAGAAATATCCTTAGTTTCATCATAACCCCGTCCCACCCCCTCCACCCCCCCCCAAAAAAAATACTCATCTTTCTGAAACCCCCAAAATATTGAATTTCAGAATGTGAACCCCCTAAAAGAGGCCCGAGCCTACGTATATATGGAAGTTCAGAGTACCCTCCCCCAGCCCCCTGGGCTTACGCCCTCTTCTGCCCTTTGCAGCTTTTTTGTTGACTTTCCTTTTGGTGGCATCATGAAGTTATGAACAAAATTTTGACTCAACTGACGAAAGATATACTATCCGTCACCTGACTGGTCAAGTGCGTTCTATGATCGTTCAACAAACGCTTTGTCCGTTGCATATACGGTACATATTCATTTGTCCGTTAGTTACTCATACGGCATTGTCCGTTAGTTGACCGTTAGTCGCCCGTTACTTGTCCGTTACAAATGCGCTATTCATGCGTTTTATGCGCTCCTTACACATTCCGCGAAGAACCTCGTCGCCACCGAGACGAATTTAATCACCGGATGAAAACCGGATGAACATTTTTTTTTGCTTTTTTCTGTCCGTTCGGCGTCCGTTACCCTTATCCGTTAATGTGTGACAGCACCATAAAGACGACAATATTAAATTGCACATGAAATCAGCATCAGCCGCACTGGTGCCAAATCGTACAGCCAGATTTTCTCACGCCATAGTTCATGAGTCCCAAATATACACATCATATACACAAACACACACATTCATAGGGTAAACTGGTGTGCAGTTCCATGAGCACCTGTATCTATGCCGGTAGGTATGAAACTCACACACACCATGGCATAACACAGCCTTAACATTCTTGAATATATTGTAAAACCACAGCAGTTTATTGGTGTAAAAGGTTTTTGGCAAAGAATGATCAATGGAGTGCGTTTTTTTTTCTTTATCATATACTTATTCTAGAATTGCCCTTGATACTAGACATTTGGCCCAACCGTTTCGACCAAGTCAAACAGAGCTGTCTAGCCCTGCGATCCAAAGCTCATGTAGAGGGCTGTTACGAGGGCTGATACGGGGGCTGATATTTTCCTGTCCCGCCCTCTCCAGCAGTTGATCTCGCCCTGAGGAAAAAAACAGGGAATACACTACCGCCCATTTATTTGTCCTTGTTGAATTCGCGTTGAAAACGCACGTAAAACGCATTAGTTTTCCAACGCGAATTTCGAAAATCCAATCAAAGCCCAGTATAAATACGCGTTGAACTGCAGTGCAACGCAGTTACCAGTTAACCAATCAATAACTCAAGTATAGCAACGCAGTTCAACGTACAATTCGCGTTGAAACGCATGGTTGAACAGCCAATCAAAAAGGTTCAAGTGCGTTGCCAGATCTGTTACGTGTTAATCAATGATTATTTATTTATTGAAACCAAGACAACAGCAAAAACATTATCCCACAAAACGCTTTGTTTATCGTTTCTTTTTCTTTTTTGTGTCAATGGCACTCCCTTATTTTTGGCCATCGTTGCGAGATATTTCATGTCAGCTGACTTCACATCCCATTGCATTTGTTTAACATCGGTTACAATTCCACTATGTGGACCAGTTCATCGTGTTCAGTCCAACCATATCAAACAGGTCCGAGGATCTTTGTTATCAGGCCTAGGGATCAGATTTCAGAACCTGAATCTGCTGCATTTTGATCAAATAACTGGCTTGAAGTCTTTATCGATCTATCTCTTCTTACTGGCTCGATTAAATTTAGGTCTTCAGATGGATAGGCTCCCAGTCCAAGCCTCACAGGAGGCACTGCAGTCGGAGAGAGAGAGAGAGAGAGAGAGTGAAAGAGAAAGAAATCTGTTAAAACTGTGTCAGAACCTACCTGCCCGGCACTGTGTTGCAGAGGTGCAGGCTGTTTTAGCAAAAGCGGAACCTACCTGCGGGGCACAGTGTTACAGGGGTGCAGGCTGTATAAGCGATGTCGCAACCTACCTGCCGGGCACTGTGTTACAGTGATGCAGGCTATTTAAGAAGTATCAGAACCTACCTGCCGGGCACTGTGTTGCAGGGGTGCACACTGTTTAAGCAATGTCTGAACCTACAAGCCGGGCACTGTGTTGCAGTGGTGCAAGCTGTTTAAGTAGTGTCGGAACCTACCTGCCGGGCACTGTGTTACAGTGGTGCAGGCTGTTTAAGCGATGTCAGAACCTACCTACCGGGCACTGTGTTACAATGGTGCAGACTGTTTAAGCAGTGTCAGAACCTACCTGCCGGGCACTGTGTTGCAGGGGTGCAGACTGCATAATCAGTGTCGGAACCTACCTGCCAGGAACTGTGTTACAGTGATGCAAGCTGTTTAAGCGGTGTCAGCAGTGGCGGATCCAGGACCACTAATGCTGGGGGTGCTTGATATGTGGACACCGACAATCAAAATATTACAGACACTAATAGCCCAAATCAGTTTCCATATAGAACTGTGTCCCATAGAAGCAAGAGACTCAATTAGCCTGTATACTACTCCCCTGAGCATTTGGTCTTCTGGTTTCAGAGATTTTTCCCCCATTTTATTTAGTTTAAATAGCAAATGTCCCCAGCGAGTGATCAATTTGGACCCCAGGTGCGTGTTTGGGTTAACTTATAGAAAACACGAAACACTGCTACATATTAAAAGACTTAGCTGTGGACAGAATATTTGTTTAAAAAAAGTTTTTCCCCATTATGATTAAAGCCTAATGATCGTATTATTTGGTTAATTTAGACCCAATATGCATGGTTGGCAGAATTTATGGAACTACAAGCTGTGGGTCTCATAGTTTCAGAGTAGATTTTTTTAGTTTTTGTCTCATTTTAAATGAATCAATAGAAGCTTATGACTCCATAATTAGTATAGACACCAGGAGCGTGGACGGCAGGATTTATGTAGGTGACCACCAGACATAAATCTAAAAGCGGTGGGTCTTGCCGTTTTAGAGAAGAAGATTTTTCAAGTTTTTCCCATTATACGTCTATATATGCCAGAGTTCCAATCCAATCAGCCCAAATACCACATGCATCGTTTCCCCTTCCATACCTGATGATTTTACTAAACTTGGTCTGCTGATATAATTCTTTGAAAATGTGAACGGAAGATGCCTTGACGAACGTTGGACCATTGGTATACTAAAACCTCACATGAGTTTTCGGGCTCATGTGAGCTAACCATATTGTTACTCAAGCGAGTCCGCATTTAGATTATTGCCCAGTTTATTGGAGGCGAAGGTGGTGAAATAATTCCTAAATGCTCCCATCCAATCTATACAAAAGGGCATTGAGTGGGGTTTTGCCAGACACTGACAACTGTCCTTCTTTCAATAAGAAGGAATGGGAATGACTATAGAAAATCGTTCATGACCAATTTCAACAATAGAATGGTGCTGGACAGGAAAAGCGAACCCATGACAGCCTGATAGCTAGTCAGACCCACATCCCACAGAGTTCACACACACACACACACACACACACGCACGCACGATATGCAAGACTGGCATCACTGATACAATAGTGTCAAAATCTAATGTGCTAGTTTAAATTTATAAAAAAACAAAAAAACAAAAAAAACAACGTCGTATCGCACGCAATGTTGCCCAGAGAAGGCTGAAACTTTGATGACCTGAATCAGAGTGCGCATCCGTGTTTGTCAGCAAAAAAAATGAAGACTCCAGCAAGACTGAGAACAGGTCCTGGAAAGAGCACCACGAAGAATTAATGTTTGCGGCTATTTTTTAAATGAAAAATGTGGTTGGAGAAAAAGCATTAAGAAGTGCTTATGACTAATTATACAGATTGTGGCGAGGAAACCCGATTCTGCTGCAGTGTCACGCGCTCACGATATGCACAGACTCGCATTTCTGATACGATAAGTATCTAAATCTCGTGTGCTAGGTCATTTTATATATATATATATATATATATATATATATATATATATATATATATATATATATATATATATATATATATATATATATATATATATATATATATATATATATATATATATATATATAAAATGACCTAAAAAAAGTATATATATATATATATATATATATAAGCGTCTTATCCCACGCGAAGGCTCTCGCTTGGATGACCCACATTAGAACACACATCCGCGTTTGTCAGCGCATCATGAAGACCCCAGCAAGACTGCTTACATGTCATGGAAAGAGCAGCAAGGCAAATGTCTGCGGCAAGTTTTTAAAAGAAAATTGTGCTGCAAGAAAACTTGATTCCAGTACCGTTGGTATGGAAAGTCCCTGCTGCTAGCAAACAACAAAGGCACAGATCGGACTGCGATGATGTCAATACCAGCGTATTTGTCTGTTGAAATTTTAACAGATAAACCTACCTCAGGCAAGATTTCTATAACAGGTAGTCTCTGTAGCTGAGCAAACTGGATTGTCCCTTACCTCGTCGGAAACCCAGTATTTATGTCAACATGCTTGTGGGTCAACTCTGTATGCTGAGTGGTTTTCGAGGTGTTTGTTATCTGCAGACTTTTATATTAACTTCTTTTGAAAATATATTTCTTGTCTCGGACCAGGTCCGAGTTCATGTATACATACGTCATAATTTCAAATAGTTTGAAACCTTATCAAAATTTCGGGCCGGATCTGAGTCCAGACTGTTTTCTAACGTTTGCCACCAGTGGTGATTCATGATCAAAGAGACCGTCAATTTCAAAACAGCCACTGGTATTCTAGCAGGTCGCGCGCGTCGTGTCGGTGACCATGACGCGTGAAAATATACATTACATATGAAAAATTGTCAAACTCCAAATACATGACCCCTAAGCATATCCTTCCCTTTCAGCGGTTTGCAGGAATATTATTTTCAATAATGAACATCAAAGTTATACAAAATGTATTAGTGTTTAGCAATTCTCTTTTTCGCACTGACTTGAAGCAGTGACCTTGCTTAAAGATAAGGCTATCCAAATTTAGAGGGTACCTCCGGTTGCCTGGTTACGCAGTCGGTCAGCTGATTTGCTCAAAATTAATTTTATGGCTAGGTGTGACAATTAACAGCCGTTTTAATCTCTAGGGTGCTGACTTTAACCGAGCTTACAGAACACGCAAAAAGGTACCTACCCTACATTGAGAAGAAAAAAGGTAGGTTAAGATTTTTTTACCATAGACTCAGCTGGGGGTGCTGAAGCACCCAAAGCACCCCCCCTAAATCCGCCACTGGTCAGAACTTACCTGCCGGGCACTGTGTTACAGGGGTGCACACTGTTTAGGCAATGTCAGAAGCTTCCTGCCAGGCACTGTGTTACAGTGATGCAGACTGTTTAAGCAATGTCAGAACCTACCTGCCAGGCACTGTGTTACAGAGGTGCAGGCTGTTTAAGCTGTGTCAGAACCTACCTGATGGGCACTGTGTTACAGTGATGCAGACTGTTTAAGTGGTGTCGAACCTAACTGCCGGGCCCTGTTTTGCAGGGGTGCAGACTGTTTAAGCGGTGTCGGAACCTACCTGCCGGGCACTGTGTTACAGTGGTGCAGGCTGTTTAATCGGTGTCAGAACCTACCTGCCACGCCCTGTGTTGCAGGGGTGCAGACTGTTTAAGCGGTGGCGGAACCTACCTACCGGACACTGTGTTACAGTGGTGCAGGCTGTTTAATCTGTGTCAGAACCTACCTGCAGGGAACTGTGTTACAGTGTTGCAGGCTGTTTAAGCATTGTCAGAACCCACCTGCTGGGCACTGTGTTACAGTGGTGCTGACTGTTTAAGCAATGTCAGAACCTACCTGCCATGCACTGTTTTACAGTGGTGCAGATTGTTTAAGTGCCTTCAGAACCTACCTGCCGGGCACTGTGTTACAGTGGTGAAGGCTGTTTTAGCAATGTCGGAGTCTACCTACCGGACTCTGTGTTACAGGGGTGCAGGCTTTTTAAGCGGCGTCAGAACCTACCTGCCAGGCACTGTGTTACAGTGGTGCAGACTGTTTAAGCGGTGTCAGAACCTACCTATCGGGCACTCAGTTACAGTGGTGCAGGCTGTTTAAGCAATGTCATAACCTACCTGCCGGGCACTGTGTTCCAGTGGTGCAGGATGTTTAAGTTGTGTCGGAACCTACCTGCTGGGCACTGTGTTACAGTGGTGCAGGCTGTTTAAGCAATGTCGGAGTCTACTTGCCGGGCACTGTGTAACAGGGATGCAGACTGTTTAAGTGATGTCAGAACTTACCTGCCAGGCACTGTGTTACAGTGGTGCAGGCTGTTTAAGCAAAGTCAGAACCTACCTGCCGGGCACTGTGTTGCAGTGGTGCAGGCTGTTTAAGTAGTGTCGGAACCTACCTGCCGGGCACTGTGTTAGAGTGGTGAAAGCTGTTTTAGCAATGTTAAAACCTACTAGCCGGGCACTGTGTTACAGTGATGCAGGCTGTTTAAGCATTGTCAGAACCTACCTGCCGGGCACTGTGTTACAGGGGTGCAGGCTGTTTAAGCATTGTTGGAACCTACCTACCGGGCACTGTGGTGCAGGGGTGCAGGCTGTTTAAGCAATGTCAGAACTTACCTGCAGGGCACTGTGTTACAGTGGTGCAGACTGTTTAAGCGGTGTTGGAACCTACCTGCTGGGCACTGTGTTACAGTGGTGAAGGCTGTTTAAGCGGTGTCAGAACCTACCTGCCGGGCACTGTGTACAGTGGGTTAGACTGTTTAAGCAGAGTAAGAACCTACCTACCGGGCACTGTGTTACAGTGGTGCAGACTGTTTAAGCGGTGTCAGAACCTACCTGCCGGGCAGTGTTAAAGTGGTGAAGGCTGTTTTAGCAATGTCTGAGTCTACCTCCCGGGCACTGTGTTACAGTGGTGCAGACTGCTTAAGTGGTGTCGGAACCTACCTGCCGGGCACTGTGTTACAGTGGTGCAGACTGTTTAAGCGGTGTCAGAACCTACCTGCCGGGCACTGTGTTATAATGATGCAGACTGTTTAAGCGGTGTCCGAACCTTACTTCTGGTCACTGTGTTACATTGGTGCAGGCTGTTTAAGCAATGTCAGAACCTACCTGCCGGGCACTGTGTTACAGTGGTGCAGACTGTTTAAGCAGTGTAAGAACCTACCTACCGGGCACTGTGTTACAGTGGTGCAGACTGTTTAAGCGGTGTCGGAACCTACCTGCCTGGCAGTGTTACAGTGGTGAAGGCTATTTTAGCAATGTCAGAGTCTACCTCCCAGGCACTGTGTTACAGTGGTGCAGACTGTTTAAGTGGTATCGGAACCTACCTGCCGGGCACTGTGTTACAGTGGTGCAGACTGTTTAAGCGGTATCGGAAGCTACCTGCCGGGCACTGTGTTACAGTGGTGAAGACTGTTTTAGCCGTGTCAGAAACTACCTGCCGGGCACTGTGTTACATTGGTAAAAGCTGTTTTAGCAATGTCAGAACCTACCTGCCGGGCACTGTGTTACAGTGGTGAAAGCTGTTTTAGCAATGTCAGAACCTACCTGCCGGGCACTGTGTTGCAGTGGTGCAGACTGTTTAAGCAATGTCGGAGTCTACCTGCTGGGTGCTGTGTTGCAGTGGTGCAGGCCTCTTAAAGCAATGTCAGAACCTACCTGCTGGGCACTGTGTTACAGTGGTGAAAGCTGTTTTAGCAATGTCAGAACCTACCTACTGGGCACTGTGTTACAGTGGTGCAGGCTGTTAAAGCAATGTCGGAGTCTACCTGCCGGGCACTGTGTTACAGTGTTGAAAGCTATTTTAGCAATGTCGGAGTCTACCTTCAGGCCACTGTGTCACATTATGCAGGCTGTTTAAGCAGTGTTGGAGTCTACCTGCTGGGCACTGTGTTACAGTGGTTGGCTGTTTAAGCAGTGTCAAAACCTACATGCTGGGCACTGTGTTACAGTGGTGCAGGCTGTTTAAGCGGTGTCAGAACCTACCTGCCGGACACTGTGTTACAGTGGTGCTGACTGTTTAAGCAGTGTCTGAACCTACCTGCCGGGCACTGTGTTACAGTGGTGAAAGCTGTTTTAGCAATGTCGGAGTCTACCTGCAGGGCACTGTGTTACAGTGATGCAGGCTGTTTAAACGGTGTCGGAACCTAACTGCCAGGCACTGTGTTATAATGATGCAGACTGTTTAAGCGGTGTCCAAATTAACCTGCCGCACACTGTGTTGCAGGGGTACAGGCTGTTTAAGCGGTTTCGGAAGTTACCTGCTGGCACTGGTTAGCAGGGGTGCAGGCTGGTTAAGCGGTGCCGGAACCTTCCTCCTGGGCACTGTGGAGCTGGGGTGCAGGCTATTTAAGTGGTGTTGGAACCTACCTCCCGGGCACTGTGGGGCAGGGGTGCAGGCTGTTAAAACGGTGTCGGAACCTACCTCCAGGGCACTGTTGGGCCAGGGGTGCAGACTGTTTAATCAGGGTTGGAACCTACCTCCA
>CAXHUL010000477.1:426776-548764 GCA_964019695.1 Loripinus fragilis | reverse complement strand
CTGATGAAGTAGGAACTGACACCGCTTAAACACCCTGCACCCCTGCCCAGCAGTGCTCTGGAGGTAGGTTCCGACACCGCTTTAACAGCCTGCACCCCTGCCCCAAAGTGCCCGGGAGGTAGGTTCCAACACAACTTAAATAGCCTGCACCCCAGCCCCACAGTGCCCAGGAGAAAGGTTCCGGCAACGCTTAACCAGCCTGCACCCCTGCTAACCAGCGCCGGCAAGTAACTTCCGAAACCGCTTAAACAGCCTGCACCCCTGCAACACAGTGCCCGGCAGGTTGGTTCGGACACCGCTTAAACAGCCTGAACCTCTGCAACACAGTGCCCGGCAGTTAGGTTCCGACACCGTTTAAACAGCCTGCATCACTGTAACACAGTGCCCGGCAGGTAGACTCCGACATTGCTAAAACAGCTTTCACCACTGTAACACAGTGCCCGGCAGGTAGGTTCCGAGACCGCTTAAACAGCCTGTACCACTGTAACACTGTGCCCAGCATGTAGGTTTTGACACTGCTTAAACAGCCTGCACCACTGTAACACAGTGCCCGGCAGGTAGACTCCGACACTGCTTAAACAGCCTGCATCACTGTAACACAGTGGCCTGCAGGTAGGTTCTGACATTGCTTTAAGAGGCCTGCACCACTGCAACACAGCACCCAGCAGGTAGACTCCGACATTGCTAAAACAGCTTTCATCACTGTAACACAGTGCCTGGCAGGTAGACTCAGACAATGCTTTAACAGCCTGCACCACTGTAACACAGTGCCCAGTAGGTAGGTTCTGACATTGCAAAAACAGCTTTCACCACTGTAACACAGTGCCCGGCAGGTAGGTTCTAACAATGCTTAAACAGCCTGCACTACTGTAAAACAGTGCCCGGCAGGTAGGTTCTGACATTGCTTAAACAGTCTGCACCACTGCAACACAGTGCCCGGCAGGTAGGTTCTGACATTGCTAAAACAGCTTTCACCACTGTAACACAGTCCCCGGCAGGTAGGTTCTGACATTGCTTAAACAGCCTGCACCAATGTAACACAGTGCCCAGAAGTAAGGTTCGGACACCTCTAAAACAGTCTGCATCACTGTAACACAGTGCCCGGCAGGTAGGTTCCGATACCGCTTAAACAGTCTGCACCACTGCAACACAGTGCCCGGCAGGTAGGTTCCTACACCGCTTAAGCAGTCTGCAACACTGTAACACAGTGCCCAGGAGGTAGACTCAGACATAGCTAAAACAGCCTTCACCAGTGTAACACTGCCCGGCAGGTAGGTTCCGATACCGCTTAAACAGTCTGCACCACTGCAACACAGTGCCTGGCAGGTAGGTTCTGACACCGCTTAAGCAGTCTGCAACACTGTTACACAGTGCCCAGGAGGTAGACTCAGACATAGCTAAAACAGCCTTCACCAGTGTAACACTGCCCGGCAGGTAGGTTCCGACACCGCTTAAACAGTCTGCACCACTGTAACACAGTGCCCGGTAGGTAGGTTCTTACACCGCTTAAACAGTCTGCACCACTGTAACACAGTGCCCAGAAGTAAGGTTCGGACACCGCTTAAACAGTCCGCATCACTGTAACACAGTGCCTGGCAGGTAGGTTCCGATACCGCTTAAACAGTCTGCACCACTGCAACACAGTGCCCGGCAGGTAGGTTCCGACACCGCTTAAGCAGTCTGCAACATTGTAACACAGTGCCCAGGAGGTAGACTCAGACATAGCTAAAACAGCCTTCACCACTGTAACACTGCCCGGCAGGTAGGTTCCGACACCGCTTAAACAGTCTGCACCACTGTAACACAGTGCCCGGTAGGTAGGTTCTTACACCGCTTAAACAGTCTGCACCACTGTAACACAGTGCCCAGAAGTAAGGTTCGGACACCGCTTAAACAGTCCGCATCACTGTAACACAGTGCCCGGCAGGTAGGTTCTGACACCACTTAAACAGTCTGCACCACTGTAACACAGTGCCCGGCAGGTAGGTTCCGACACTGCTTAAGCAGTCTACACCATGGTAACACAGTGCCTGGGAGGTAGCCTCAGACATTGCTAAAACAGCCTTCACCACTGTAACACTGCCCGGCAGGTAGGTTCCAACATTGCTTAAACAGTCGGCACCACTGTAACACAGTGCCCGGTAGGTAGGTTCTTACACCCCTTAAACAGTCTGCACCGCTGTAACACAGTGCCCCGCAGGTTGGTTCTGATACGGCTAAAACAGTCTTCACCCATGTAACACAGTGCCCAGCAGGTAGGTTCCAACACCGCTTAAACAGTCTGCACCACTGTAACACACTGCCCAGCAGGTAGGTTCTGACATTGTTAAAACAGCCTGCACCCCTGCATCACAGTGCCCGGTAGGTAGGTTCAAACAATGCTTAAACAGCCTGCACCCCTGTAACACAGTGCCCAGCAGGTAAGTTCTGACAATGCTTAAACAGCCTGCATCACTGTAACACAGTGCCCGGCTAGTAGGTTCCAACATTGCTAAAACAGCTTTCACCACTCTAACACAGTGCCCGGCAGGTAGCTTCTGACACTACTTAAACAGCCTGCACCACTGCAACACAGTGCCTGGCAGGTAGGTTCCGACACCGCTTAAACAGCCTGCACCCCTGTAACACAGTGTCCGGTAGGTAGACTCCGACATTGCTAAAACAGCCTTCACCACTGTAACACAGTGCCTGGCAGGTAGGTTCTGACACCGCTTAAACAGCCTGCACCCCAGATACACAGTGCCCGGCAGGTAGGTTCTGACTTTGCTTAAACAGCCTGCACCACTGTAACACAATGCCTGGCAGGTAGGTTCTGACATCACTTAAACAGTCTGCATCCCTGTTACTCAGTGCCCGGCAAGTAGACTCTGACATTGCTTAAACAGCCTGCACCACTGTAACACAGTGCCCAGCAGGTAGGTTCTGACACAACTTAAACATCCTGCACCACTGCAACACAGTGCCCGGCAGGTAGGTTATGACATTGCTTAAACAGCCTGCACCACTGTAACTGAGTGTCCGGTAGGTAGGTTCTGACACTGCTTAAACAGTCTGCACCACTGTAAGACAGTGCCCAGCAGGTAGGTTCTGACAATGCTTAAACAGCCTGCATCACTGTAACACAGTGCCCGGCTAGTAGGTTCCAACATTGCTAAAACAGCTTTCACCACTCTAACACAGTGCCCGGCAGGTAGGTTCTGACACTACTTAAACAGCCTGCACATTGCAACACAGTGTCTGGCAGGTAGGTTCCGCATCGCTTAAACAGCCTGCACCCCTGTAACACAGTGTCCGGTAGGTAGACTCCGACATTGCTAAAACAGCCTTCACCACTGTCACACAGTGCCTGGCAGGTAGGTTCTGACACCGCTTAAACAGCCTGCACCCCAGATACACAGTGCCCGGCAGGTAGGTTCTGACTTTGCTTAAACAGCCTGCACCACTGTAACACAATGCCTGGCAGGTAGGTTCTGACATCACTTAAACAGTCTGCATCCCTGTTACACAGTGCCCTGCAAGTAGACTCCGACATTGCTTAAACAGCCTGCACCACTGTAACACAGTGCCCAGCAGGTAGGTTCTGACACAACTTAAACATCCTGCACCACTGCAACACAGTGCCCGGCAGGTAGGTTATGACATTGCTTAAACAGCCTGCACCACTGTAACTGAGTGTCCGGTAGGTAGGTTCTGACACTGCTTAAACAGTCTGCACCACTGTAACACAGTGCCCAGCAGGTAGGTTCTGACACCGCTTAAAAAGCCTGCACCCCTGTAACACAGTGTCCGGTAGGTAGACTCCGACATTGCTAAAACAGCCTTCACCACTGTAACACAGTGCCCGGCAGGTAGGTTCTGACGGCACTTAAACAATCTGCACCACTGTAAAACAGTGCCTGGCAGGTAGGTTCTGACATTGCTTAAACAGTCTGCACCACTGTAACACAGTGCCCAGCAGGTAGGTTCTTACATTGCTTAAACAGCCTGCAACACTGTAACACAGTGCCCGGCAGGTAGGTTCTGACACTGATTAAACAGCCTGCACCACTGTAACATAGTGCCCGGCATGTAGGTTCCGACACCGTTTAAACAGTCTGCACCCCTGCAACACAGGGCCCGGCAGGTAGGTTCGACACCACTTAAACAGTCTGCATCACTGTAACACAGTGCCCGGCAGGTAGGTTCTGACACCGCTTAATCAACCTGCACCACTGTAACACAGTGCCCGGCAGGTAGATTCTGACATTGCTTAAACAGTCTGCATCACTGTAACACAGTGCCTGGCAGGTAGCTTCTGACATTGTCTAAACAGTGTGCACCCCTGTAAAACAGTGCCCGGCCGGTAGGCTCTGACACCGCTTAAACAGCCTGCATCACTGTAACACAGTTCCTGGCAGGTAGGTTCCGACACTGCTTATGCAGTCTGCACCCCTGCAACACAGTGCCCGGCAGGTAGGTTCTGATACCGCTTAAACAGTCTGCACCATTGTAACACAGTGCCCGGTAGGTAGGTTCTGACATCGCTTTAACAGCCTGCACCAGTGTAACACAGTGCCCGGCAGGTAGGTTCCGACACTACTTAAACAGCTTGCACCACTGCAACACAGTGCCCAGCTTGTAGGTTCAGACATTGCTGAAACAGTCTGCACCCCTGCAACACAGTGTCCGGCTGGTAGACTCCGACATTGCTTAAACAGTGTGCACCCCTGCAAGACAGTGCCCGGCAGGTAGGTTCTGATACTACTTAAACAGCCTGCATCACTGTAACACAGTGCCGGGCAGGTAAGTTGTGACACCGCTTATACAGCCTGCACCCCTGTAACACTGTGCCCCCCAGGTAGGATCCGACATTGCTAAAACAGCCTGCAACTCTGCAACACAGTGCCGGGCAGGTAGGTTCTGACACAGTTTAAACAGCTTTCTTTCTCTTTCCCTCTCTCTCTCGCTCTCTCTCTCTCTCTCTCTCTCAGTGCCTCCTGTGAGGCTTGGACTGGGAGCCTATCCATCTGAAGACCTAAATTTAATCGAGCCAGTTAGAAGAGATAGATCGATAAAGACTTCAAGCCAGTTATTTGATCAAAATGCAGCAGGTTCAGGTTCTGAAACCTGATCCCTAGGCCTGATAGCAAAGATCCACGGACCTGTTTGATATGGTTGGACTGAACACGATGAACTGGTCCACATAGTGGAATTGTAACCGATGTTAAACAAATGCAATGGGATGTGAAGTCAGCTGACATGAAATATCTCGCAACCATGGCCAAAAATATGGAAGTGCCATTGACACAAAAAAGAAAAAGAAACGATAAACAAAGCGTTTTGTTGGATAATGTTTTCGCTGTTGTCTTGGTTTCAATAAATAAATAATCATTGATTAACACGTATCAGATCTGGCAACGCACTTGAACCTTTTTGATTGGCTGTTCAATCATGCGTTTCAACGCGAATTGTACGTTGAACTAAGTTGCTATATTTGAGTTATTGATTGGTTAACTGGTAACTGCGTTGCACTGCAGTTCAACGCGTATCGATACTGGGCTTTGATTGGATTTTCGAAATTCGCGTTGGAAAACTAATGCGTTTTACGTGCGTTTTCAATGCGTTTTCAACGCGAATTCAACAAGGACAAATAAATGGGCGGTAGTGTACTATATTATAACTCTATGAGACAACACGTGAAGTATGAGGACAACAAAGATGCAGACCGGTCTGCGCATCCACGCAATCCAATCAGCACCTTGGTTGTAACGATCTCGAACAGAAAAAAGTTAAAAAGATAATAATAGGGTGTGCAGCCTAGATTCAGATCTTGAGTTTCAATTTCGGCAAGGCTGTCTTCAGGCTGCATGAACTAATATCTCTCTATCCAGGTGTGAATGGGTGACTCTGTTAAGTAACATGGCCTCTGTTATACCTGAACAATAGTTAATGTCATTTGTATAATTGTCTGTGGAAATTATTGTGTGATGTGAGATATTCCTTTCTTGACAACATTTGCCTAAAATACCTTTGAGGATATATTTGCCCAAAATACCTTTGAGGATACTTTAGACATGTTAGAGGGAAATCTCTAAATGGAGGTACAGCACAATTGTAACCTCAAAAATAGCATTATTTGGAAAAAAACATAGAAATCCAAATGCTTTATTACTGAACCATACTCTATCCTAGTTAATGTAACAACCTGGCCCGCCCGAAGTTATTTGAGCCATGACATGAGGTTTCCAACAATGTGGTATGTGCGGCCAGCAAAGCCTCAGATCAGCCTGCGCATGCGCGCAGTCTGATCAGAGCCTTTGCTTGTCGCTTAAATATTCTATGAGTGTTAAGCTACTGACTGAACATCATTTGGAGTTTCTAAGATTAAAAGGAGGCTGCACATGCTCGTCTGAGTATACGCTTGTCAAAACACCACATTGTTGGAAATCACATGTCACGGCTCATTTGTCAATTACTGCCTAAATTAACACTTACAATCGTTATTTACCCGAAACTCAAAACTGTATTTGAACTCAGAATATTGACTCTCCACGCTTTACAGTGAGAAAAAGAAAGAGAGAGAGAGCAAATGCGTCAATACTGGAGCGTTTGCTCTCTCCCTTTCTAATTATTATAGCTTATGGTCTCTAAACACATTCACTACCCACCGCGTAAACTATGCTTCATTATAAATTTATAAGACACCATTGTATTTACGAGTTTATTACACTTAAAGATTACTATATACATGCAATATGTTTTGTATACATGTAATTTCATCTATGCCTCATATATTGTAACCATTATTATTTGAGCCAGTGCATGAGATTTCCAACAATGTGGCATTTTGACGTGTGTAGACTCGGACGAGCCTCTGCAGCCTGCTTTTAAGCTTAGAAACTACAAATGATGTTCAGTCAGTAGCTTAACAATCATAGAATACTCAAGCGACTAGCAAAGGCTCTGATCAGACTTTATATGGGACATAGGCAAACGGTGCAGACCCAGATTAAACACCACATTATGCGGTGTCTGATCAGGATCTTCCCTGTACGCTTACAGAACGTTCTATCAAAATTTGAGAAAAATTCTACCGATTTATATATGATGCAACACAATACATGCGTATCTTACAATGCATTTTAACTTATCGACAAAGAAATACGGTATTTATCTTGAATACTGCTCTAGTTGTCTCCACTTCATCGAATAAATGAGATCATGCGTCTTGCTGGCAGAACCAAACTTTTTGCAAATAGCTGTGCATGTACCTTTAATGAATGCCTTTACGCGCATGAGATAAACATTTTATCACATGGCGTCACGAACGCAATGCAATAAAATTGATAAACCACTAGTCGGTTTATTGATTTTTGGTAACGTTATTTATTGCATAAAAAGCCGTGTCGCACGCTATTAACAGCTATGTTTCAACCGGCAAAAACCCATGTATTATTCAGGCAGTTCACGTGCTGTTGATGCACGGTTTTTGTACCTTACATATACGCATTCTGGGCCGTCACAAAAATTGACGTCATCAACAGTAACGCGCATAGCATTGAACGTAATTTAGTGACTTTAAGATGACGTAAGTCTTTGCTCTGGAACAGGCGTTTTCAAGACCTACGAACCCTTCATGCATTTGGACGCCATTATAGTAATTCTAAAATGAACTTTTCGAAGCGTTTTTCCAAAGGTTTCAAGTGACAAAATGCATTTATGCAATCATAACGATAAAACATGATTTTCTGATACACTAACATCTGCTAGACCCCTCGGGGGTCATTAAAACCTTAGCCTTTCAGGCTCGGGTTTCAACACCACCATCGGGGTCCAGCAGATGTTAATGCATATAAAAACAGGTTTGATCCCTATATAGTGGTTCACAGATTTTGGCAACGTTATGTATTGACGTTCGTAATAACGTCGCGTATACATAAAAAATCT
The DNA here is from genome assembly GCA_964019695.1 of Loripinus fragilis. Lineage (NCBI taxonomy): Eukaryota > Metazoa > Mollusca > Bivalvia > Lucinida > Lucinidae > Loripinus > Loripinus fragilis. The sequence goes on along the minus strand of CAXHUL010000477.1, from coordinate 540,838 downwards.
TAGCGTTTTCACGCCAAAAATGCGATTTTAAGTAAGTTTAATCTCATGTGATAAATAGAATCTAACATTCGTGCTCCTATATTGTTGAATTTATCAAAATCGTTGCGAAAAAGCGATACAATACTCTACAAGCCTCGCATGTTTTCCCATTTCCTCAACTCGTTTAATAAATTCAATAAAACATGAGCACTCATGTAAGATCCTCTATTAAATTTAAAGCTCTGTCAGTAGAAAAGCATACTCATCAATCAAGGAAGGATGGTTGATTGACCTTTACTCGCATGACAAACAACTGCGTTTGTAATGTGCAGATTACTTTTAACCCTTAAAGCGCCAAGAAAAAATGCATCTGAAAATTTCGTCTCTTGAAGTCGTGTGCTGCAAATAATTGCCAACCATTAATGACGAATTTAAGTATAGAAGTAAACAGTGTGGACCCACAACAGACTGCTCCTATAGGAGCAGTCTGATCTGGGTCCACACTGTTTGTCATAGAGGCTTCTTAAACATTTCAGCAGACGAGAAAAGCAGACGACTTTTGTTGCTATTGGCGCTTTAAGGGTTAATACATTGCACCATCGTATTTTACTTATCGCATACTTGCTCGTCCCACACTAGGACTGGGAGTTACGTGAGTAAGGCAACCCCGATCTGTCAGTTGACACCAGGCACAAACTGTAACGTGAGCAGACTCGCAAACAAACTTTGTCACTGGAAAAGCATGCTCACCCACCTTTTCTCACTTAACATACAACATGGTTTGTAATTTGTATGTTGCATCTAATTCGTTGCACCAATGCACCAACCTTTTATGTGACTTCTGGCCGTATAACATTATTCTTCTGGACTGGTCCAAATGCAAAAAAGGTATCCTTTTGCATGACGTTAACTGGCATCTTTATAAATGCTCTTAAGAAATGAATTCAATTTTTGAAATGTTCATGGAATCTGGAATACTTCGGGTCTCTTGCAAAGTAAGTGAAGCCCGAAGGTCTTCACGTTAACTTTGCAAGAGACCCGAGGTATTCATGATTCCATGAACATTCCAAAAATTGAATTTAGTGCTTTTATTTACATTTTATTATGAATATCTAAAATATAAATATTATTTAAACAACAGTTTTGTACTTAATTTGTTATTGTATTAACGGTTTTGTTGGAGTGTAATCCGGAAAAGCGGAACAGCCAGTGTGAACACGGACAGCCAATGGAGCAAACAAGGGGCTTGTTTTGCACGTGCGACTCGGGTGTGGCTCGCTGTCAATCACAACACCAGTGCCACTTTTGGCGAATGAATTTGATGTTCGAAGCGCATTGCACGGGCAAGTGAGCTTGGCAGCTATCAATCAATTTTGTGTAGTTCATATTGCTTCGAAAATGTAGATATTGAACATTGAATTCCAATATGGTCATATGCTGTTTGTTCATACAATGTGCACAGCTTGTCTGGTATAGACTAACAGCACAATTGTATTCATTCTAGGTGTGTACTTTTGTTAAATATCGTAATACCTGACTTTTCGCTTACTGCAAAGGCGGCAACTTTAATATTCATATCTGGGCGTTGTTCGGCTATTTCATCTGCTTAAGAAGGGGAATCGGGTTTTATTTATAATTTGGTAAAGAGTTAAGCAGCTTTTTGGGCCGCGCTAACGTGCGTGCATTTCATGAAAATCCTAACCGTATACACACTGAACCCACTTTTTTAACCCTTTAAACGCAAATCACAAACTGTATGTTTTTGTCGTCCACTAAACTATTTGAAGCCTCATAAACAGTGTGGACCCAGATGAGACTGCTCCTGTAGGAGCAGTCTGATCTAGGTCCACAATGTTTGCCTCCCTGCTAATGCTAAATAGACATTTTCAGATGCAGTTATTTTGCTGGCGTTTTAAGGACTAAATAATGACCGATACAGTTACTTTTGAATAAAACCAAGCCTCCTTTTCAGTTGTTACCCATGCCTAAGGTTGACTAGTCCTAATTACGCATTCATGAGGCGCCGCCTTTACAGTAAGCAAAAAGTCAAGAAATATCAGCTTGCCTGATTTGGACCTCGTCTTCGGGGTTACCGACCAGCTCAAACCAACATGTCAAATGGCAACAACTGTTTCAGAACACCAAAGCCATCTTCGATTCAAGGGTCAATGTCAAATATACTCAAAATCTGTAAAATGGCTTGTGACGCGAAATCCTCAGATATTTTTGATGGGGCTGTTCATACACTATGTATATCTTGTGATATCGTACCTGTGCACTAGATTTGCAGTCGATAACTTTCCCAGTCTGTGTGGCGGTCTACACTGACATGCTTAATTGGTATTATCGAAACATGTGCCATTACCCAGCAAACACATAAAGTCGGAACAACGTCGATGCGACGTTGGTTTAACATGTGTGTCTACTAGTAAGTCAAGGAGCTATTAAAATATTCAACTATTAGGCCACCGCCTAGCCGCGCCCTAACTGGTTCCTAACTGGTTAACTGGTGTGAGACAGGCTTTAACGTGTGTGTCCACTGGTAAGTCAAGGAGCTACTATAGTGCCAACCAAAAGTGACAGTGACGTCATGTTTTGTTTACAAAGTTATTAGGGACTTAGAATCGATAGATCACTTGCTTATTAATCCTATCCGCAGGATAGGATTAATAAACAAGCGATATTTCGATTCGCGTTAAATCAAGTGGAGTGTACTCGATAGTGTTGTACTTAGCAATTGTAAACAAAATATACGTCACTGTCACTTTTGGCTGGCACTACAGTATTAAAAGTTATTGAACTATTAGGCCACCCAGCAGGCACACATTGGTCCACATTGTTGACTCATAATAGATTCAACGTTGATTCAACACCATGACGTTGAATCAACGTTGAATCAATGTTGAGTCAACAATGTGTGCCTGTTGGGCACCGCCTAGCCACGCCCCAACTGGTTCCTTCATTCGTTAGCTTTACAAGAGACCGGGTCGATGATTCAAATTGCATACCACGTGGTGATAATGTGACCTAATAGCTGTTAGAGTATGAATTGTAAATATTATACGGTGCTTTAAAGTGTACAATTATGATTATATGGTAGGGTGGAAGAAAAAATAACACTGGCGTAAATAAATAAATAAAATTTATTCATACTTTGAAAATAGCTGCTCCACCAATTATAAATAATAATATCTACATTTGTGCCCGTCGCGAGAAAACAATAATAAATTGTTACTTGGGATTAACAAAGACATAAACCAGCCTGTGCATTCAGCCAAATAGATAACCAGCTACATTGTCGGGCCACCATCGGCCCGCTAGCGATACGCCATTACAATGGCGTATCGCTGGCGGGCCGTTGGTGGCCCACTGTTGTGCGCTCGCTAGCATGCAGTCTAGTAGCACCTAAAACGTTATGTACTATTTACAAAGTACATGTACATGTATATTACGGAAACTTGTCACAGACATATTCATTGACTGGTCTCTGTAGCTGAGCTGACTGATTAGAACCTAACCTAGTCATAAACACTGAAAATGGGTTTCTCGTGACAAGCTTACCTCGAGAAAACCTGTCTTAGAGTTTGCGACCTTGTTATACTCAAACCAGCCAGGTTTGCGACATAGTCTAGGTAGAATATTGCAGGGCTTTTTCCAGCAATTTTGGGAAAAGGCCCCTGGCCAAAATTGGGAAAAATGACCGACTTCACATCAAATTTGCGAGGAATTAACGACATAGAACACAACAAGGGTAGCAAAATTTATCCTCCAAATCAAGTTATTCTAGATTGTATAATGTCAAGCATACCACTTAAGCCGGTACAAGTGTTTAAGTAGCATTATGCTATGGGTCATTGTTTCTTATAAGTAGTAGTGGTCTCTAAAAAAAGTGTTTTTTTTTCTGAGTTGGGAAAAACAGACATGGTATTAGGGAAGAGGGTGGCTATTTTCGATTGGGAATGGGCCCGAAAATGGGCCCCTAGAGATGGACAGAAAATCCCCTGTATTGACATTTTGAACGTGGTCACTTTTGATATTTTACTTTACAGATAACTTATAAATAAGGCGCTGATCAGACTGCGCGGGTGTGCAGGCTGGTCTGCGTCTTTGTTATTCGCATGCTGCATTGCAGCAATGTCCGGGTTTCTCCCGACGTGGCCCATTTGTAGCCACCAAACATTTTCATTGAGTTTCTTCACCGGAAAATTCGTCTTCTATGCCTACAAATGGGCCTCGTCGCGACAAAACCTGTCTTCAGGGAATCCGACAAAGTGAGATTCAAACCAGCCTGCTCAGCTACAGAGACTAGCTAGAAAGATGAAATTTCGCTGGTAGCAAGCTTAGATATGGTACTTAACAAAAAGCAAATAACAAAGGCGCTGATCAGACTGTACGGATGCGCAGGCTGGTCTGCGCCTGTGTTGTTCGCAAACCCCCGGAGACAGGTTTTCTCGCGTTGAGGCCCATATGTGACCAGGTAGAACCTAGATCAGCCTGCGCAGCTACAGAGGCTGTGTATAAACTTGAACAGTAATGCAATTCCATCTGAGCAGAGGTTGCGAAGACTAGTCTTTGCTTTAGTTGTCAACAAATGCTTAACATAAATAAATTTTCTTTCTAAAATACTCTTTCCTTGCTAACGGCGAATTTGTCGTCTGTTGATGCATGTAACATTTGCAAAAGGTTTGGACCCAGATCGGGACCGACAGATCGTCGGTCCTGATCTGGGTCCAAAACAATTGACAATCAGATAGTGTTCCTGAAAGATATTTTGAAAGCTAGTTTAGAGAAGTGTCAGCAGACGACCAAAGGCATGAAAAAATACCCAGCATGCAAATAGTTAACATTACACTCAGTATTTCAAAAATGCAATAAATAGATGCTATGCTTTTTAAATTTGCTATTTTAAATAGTAATTACTATATGTAAACAGGTTTAATTGATCAGTAAATAATAATCATTTTTAGAAAATATGAAAAATAAATTAAAATTGTCTACAATACACGTCAGTCAATACTGAATTTGAACCACATCAAATTTAAACCACGATTTTAGTGCTTATTGCATATGCGAGCAGCGAAGGCTCACACGAGCCTGTACAAATGCGCAGCCTCGTCAGACCTTTGCTACAAGCACACAAGAAATGGTAGATTTATTTTACTTTAAATCTTGTTATGCAGCATCGAAGACGTATATTAAACAATGATTATTTGTTGACCGTTACCTTTTAAAGCTGCATAATCTGTAACTTTGAACTTCTAATTTTAGAAATAAAGTTTCTATTTTTCAAGAATACAGTAAAAATACTCAAATTCAGGTAAACATTTTACCATTTTCGTAAATCTTAACAAATTATCATTATCAAAACAACAGCATTTATGTTAAAAAGCAACTGTCTAGAATTAATTGAGAGACGTAAAAAATTACAAACTAGAGAAAAACACCTGTTTTTGTCAAATAATTCACTTTTCCATGCAGTTTTCAGCTGTACTGAACATGTTTATTGTGAAAACATAACTTAATTCTATTTTTACGAATGACTTTTAAAGAAAAGATTTTTTTTCGAAAAATGTTCATAGTTACAGACCTAGTCTCTTTAAGGAAAATGTAACTCAGTTTTGGTTAAATGTTACTTACTTCCCATCTGCCAACTTTTGAAAACTCGAAGTAAAATCTCTGGTCCCATGCACTGGGGAGTAAACAACTGAATATTTCAAACTAACTCTTAAAGCGCCAATCTGAATCACAGCAATAGTTGTCTGCTTTTTCGTCTTTTTTAAATGTTAAAGAAGCCATTTTGACAAACAATGTAGACACAGATCAGACTGCTTCCGTAGGAGCAGTCTGATCAGGGTCCACACTGTTTGTCCATATATTTGCATTAGTAATATAGTGAAAGCAAAAATATGCAGCTGTTGATGATAGCAGATTGCTTTTCAAGATTGATTTTGTGCAGGCGCTTTAAGAGTTAAGTTCGACTTAAGCATACTTGGAGTTAATTAGAACTCACTGCACCGCACTTCTGCTTATGGGAGAGAACTATCTTACATCACATTATAGATGACTAGTTATTGCACAGGCGTATGACTAGTTATTGCACAGGCGTGCAGACGCCATTTATTTTGTTTCAGAACCGTATTGTCATAGCTCGAAAACTGGCCCTGTGTTATAAACCTTTTTTTTCATGCTCAACTCAAATAAGCATGAAATTATAACTACTCTTATAAACTAAAATGCTGAAAACTAAAGAGACAGTCGTTGTATTTATCATGCTGATAAATGAAAAAATGCCAACAGTTTCATGGTCAGTTGAGTTGAGCATGAAAACCTTTTTATGACATCGAGACCTGGCCCCGAGGTTATAAATCTTTTTTCATGCTCAACTCAACTGAGCACGAAATTTCAACTGCGTATAAAAACTAAAATACCGACAAATAAAGAAGTATCTTGATTTAAGTCTCTCAAATGTATTTATCATGCTTATAAATGTTAAAATGCCAACAACAATTGTTGGCGTTTTAATAATTTATGAACGGGATAAATTCCGTGCTCAGCAGAGTTGAGAATGAAAAACGTTTTATAACCTCGAGATCTAGCCTTGCACCAAACGCACTGTATGCAGCGAACAACAAAGATGCGGATCAGACTGAGCACATGCTCAGTCTGATCAGCACATTTGCTGTTCGCATAAAATAAAACCTTTTTTCTCATGTTGTTACTCAGATGAGGAAACCATAGTTTTGTCTTCGTTTTCGCCTGTTTTCATGTACTCTGTTCATCACAGCTAAATGCACGAGTATGCATGAAAACAAAAGTGAGATCATTCCGCAGGCCCCTGTAGCTATCTGGAGAAAAAGGGACGATTGCAGCTCCCCTCTACGAATACAGAGATCGTAGGCCACTGAGAGAATAAGGTCCTGACTTCTAGGTATAGCCGTCGACAACCAGGCGGTCACTCCTGCAATAGATATGTATTGGATGAGACACTCATTGAACTTTTCGACACTGATAATATTCTGCTTGACAGTTTAAAATGGTTTGTAATGAAGAAAAATGACGGGGTTTTTTTCAACTTCAACACATATTCTAGAATAAGTTTATGTGCAAGGGCACCCTACTTAAGGTAATTCAAAGGTAGACATCAAGGCCATCAAATAGCATTTTTGGATTTCTAAAATTTTGTATCGTTTATAATAAAAATGACGGTTTTCGCTAAGTTTAAGGTCACTCTCATTCATAGGAAACAGGTCACTCTACTTCATAACACAGCATTGATTTTATGCGATGAAGGAGATGGATTGGTGGCCGTGTAAAATAAAAATGGTGTAATAAACTATGTTAAGATTTCAGGACTAAATATTATTCATAAATTCAGGAGTTCTAGGCAGATTTTACAAAGAAATGTAAGCTATTCGACATTCCTTTTAAGCTAACCAAGGTTCAATGTAGTGGATATTTAGTTTCCCTATGGTTTAACAACAGCAGAATCTAGGGCGAAAATTTTGCTTGTAAAATATATTAAGACCGATCCCCTCCCGCAGCCCCGATGGCCTCGTCCGCTGTCCGTTCTTGGATGGTAATTATTTTGCTTTTAATTCATTGTTTGGCCTTGCTCTCTTCTGTGTTTTGTGTCGGGTCCTTCACCGGTTGTAATATTTAGTCATTGGCGCAGCACCCATTACGCAGGTTACGCACGTGTGTAATAAAAACAGTTACATTCAAGGTAACTTAATGTGATAAAAGTGATTTCCCATACTATAAGGAACTGCTTATAAAGGTAAGAATTCGCTCCCTCTGGGAGCAAATTCTTTCCTTTAAGAGAAGTTCCCATTTGAAAAGGGACAGAATTGAAGAGAATCATTGCTTGATCCAGTAGTCTCCCTTTGATGTGCGTAACTTTTTCAGCGTTCTGGCTACGTCGTTGTTTTGTTACTAGTGTCATTTCTAGTTTTGCAGAAGAGTTAGCTGGTTGCGCCTTTCTGTATCGCTTCCTCGCGGAGGCCTTGGTTGGTCTTACTCACTTGTAAATTGTTGCTTAAAACATTTATCACGTGAGTAATGCTTGTCGCAAGCTGTCATAGTAAGAAAGTAAGCGTAAGTTTACACCAAACGAGGTGACAGCTTAGCTGCCATCTCTTTTGGTGTGAATTTACACTTTTTTTGCTGCGTATTCCTTTTCGATGTGGCTCTATGTGTTACGTATTGTTTTCTAATGTACTAGCTTTAAACAAAAAAAAGCATTCAATATGAGCCGCCGAATGTGATTTCCAACAATGATGCATTTTGGCAAGTGTAGACTCAGACGATCTTGTGCAGCCTCTCTTTTAAGTTTAGAAACTCCAAATGATGTTCAGTAAATAGCTTAACACTCATAGAATATTCAAGCGACTAGCGAAGGCTCTGATTAGACTGCACGTATGCGCAGGCTGATCTGAGGCTTTGCAGGTCGCACATACCACATTGTTGGAAATCCCATGTCATGGCTCATACATGTATGATAATTGTCATAGCAGTTGTTGGTGTTGAGTTTTTAAGTCGCAAAATGAAGTACAAGAAAGGAAATGTACACTTCAAACTCATTCTTTAATTACTGCCAAAGAGACGTTCCCCTTTAAATGCGAATGGCCTCAGGAAAGCTACAAAATCTAAAATCTAAATAATAATCTGTTGTAGATATCCTGCAAAGGAACTACCCATAATATTTTGGATATATGCGCATTGTATAAAATTGGCATTGACACGAGAAAAACCTGTCTTTGGGGGCTCTGACCAAGTAAGACTCAAACCATCCTGCTCAGCTACAGAGACTAGCTAGAATATTGGAATTTAGCATCTACCAAGTTTGGCTTCTAAACTACCCAGATATCGAATAGCAAATGTGCTAACCAGACTACACGGATGCCCTGGCTGGTCTGCGGCTTTGATTCGGACGAATCAACATTATGTTTCCTTGCGTCGAGGGACAAATGGTAAATGTATACATACAACGGATGCCAGAGAGATTTTTGCAATTGTAATGAAGGTTGTTTATCTAAAGTAAAAACAAAACGCAATTTTAGCGGATTACTCGGGCCTTCTGGTTTGATACGATAAACTTAAGATGGTCCATTGTATATTTCGAGGGCTAAATGCGCAATTCGAAACAAAATTGCGTTTTCAATTGTCAAAAACCGTATTTTTGCGATCGATAACGTTCAAAACCACATCGGGTAGGCAGCAATCGAAAACGTTAATACTACCGGTGAACGTAGATCAAAATTCGTTAGAAAAAGAGTTTTCGATTGCCATTTGTCGCCCGTTTGGTGACAAATGGCAATCGAAACGCTATTTCTACTGATTTTTGATCCGTGTTCGTCGATTGTTAAGAGCGTTTTCGATTGTTTATCGAAAACACTGTTTCTAGTGATTTTTGATCCGCGTTCGTCGATTGTTAAGTGCGTTTTCGATTGCCGCATCCGGTGTATAAAAGTGTAGTAAGATCTCACCTGTTGTAATGAGGAGCGATGAAAGACCATAATAGATTTGTCCGGAAAGCTTGAGAGAAACCTTGAAGGCAAGGATGGCACCCAGTCCAAGTAGTGTGAAAGTTATCATAGACAGTAGTCCCCTCGTGGGCGTAGGGCTGATCAATGCTGCAATAGGAAATAATAACACGATTTTAACAGGTTATATACACTTATACCAACCACCTTTACCAACTTAAGCATGAAATATATCGTGATGTGCAAGGTCTACACTGATATAGGTGGTATAAAATAGTTATACCATGTTTGTCCACATGTACGTAAGATAATCCACTCGCTAAAGCTCGTGGATTATCTCCACGTACAGGCGGACAACCCATGGTATAACTATTACGTAGTTTCTTCCTGCATTAAGGTTAAGTAGATAAAGGTTAGATTATAGTTAAGTTGTTGTAGTTGTCGTCGTCGTCGTCGATGATGATGATGATGATGATGATGATGATGATGATGATGATGATGATGATGATGATGATGATATAAGTATGCTGGTGGTGGAGATGATGGTGATGATGATGAGATTATGATTATGGTGGTGGTGGTGGTGGTGATGATGGTGGTGGTGGTGGTGGTGGTGATGATGGTGGTGGTGGTGGTGGTGGTGATGATGGTGGTGGTGGTGGTGGTGGTGATGATGGTGGTGGTGGTGGTGGTGGTGGTGGTGATGATGGTGGTGGTGGTGGTGGTGGTGGTGGTGATGATGGTGGTGGTGGTGGTGGTGAATCTGGCCATAGTGATAATGATGATTCGCTTGCTGTTTCAAATCGTCGACGCTATAGTTAATGAGGAAAACCGTTATAATGATGTTTCTGCTTATGCAGTTGCTGCTGCTGCTGTTGTTGAGGCCCTGGAAGGGTTTTTAGGGATACAGGGATATTGGCCAAACAATTAAAGGGATACGGGATATTTTTGTAAATATTTAAAGGGATACGGGATACTTGGATCAATTTTAGGGATATGGGGATACAATGCTTTCTGAATTTTGGGCCATATTTATTTTAGGCATATGGGATATTTTTCAAAATAATTAAAGGGATATGGGATACTGGGATCCCCCACACTTCCAGGGCCTCGTTGTTGTTGTTATTGTTGCTGTTGCTACTGTTACTGCTGATGATTATGATGATGAGCTATTATGTAAACGTTACTGAATAAACTTCTGCTTATTCTATAGAACCTTTTTTTATTAATTTCTTGTTGATCAATATAGGCTGATTTGTTATATTGGTTGTGATTAGGTTGGTTTACTAAATATATGATTGCACCTGCGAGTGATATTCCAATCCTTTACATTGTACGAAGTGCACATGCATGCTGGTGCAATCTGGTTTGTGCGTATACGCACACATTACACAATAACTTACAATTAGCTTAACTATGTGCTCAGTTCCACGAGCACTAACTAGGACATTATATTTCTGAAAAAAGTAGCTTGGTTAAAAAAGACTAAAAAATGCATCAACCAGCCCCGGTCTTTTATGTTTTCCCCTATATATAGCTTGGTTAAACGAAAACACATAGAATATATATTTCAAAATATATTTTCCAAACAACTGTACAAATGACTTAATAAGATACAATAACATGTAATTTAAATATAATCACCGAATGACTAAACTCGACACAAAACCATGTCGAACAAAGAAAAGCAGTCATTTCAAAACTTGAAAAAATCTTTGTTCAATCATTTCAAATTGGCCTTGAATTCCTGTTGAAAAGTGCAATTATGAAAATTGACGCCCCATTGTTGTCTATCATATCATACATTTTAAGGCAAAGGATTTTCATGCCACATTATCATCTCAAAATATACAGTTTCCGTAAAATTTAAACTGCATAGGCACCGATCTTCCTCCACCTTGGACGTAAAGTATGGCGAGGATCCAGCAATTTTGTCAAAGGGGGTCCAACTTTGACAACGCTATTTTTTGGGTTTTTTTAGAGGGGAGAGAGGATCCAAACAATTACCAGTATAACTGGACCATCATCGACCCGCCAGCGAAACGCCATTTACATGGCGTTTCGCTGGCGCGCCGATGATGGCTGGCTTGGTATCTTTGTGCTCTTTCAGGGGATTTGGACTAGTAGAAACCCTATATTTCTTTCTTTTTTTTTTCAGGGGGGTCCGGACCTCTGGGTCCGCCCATTTAAAGTGACACAAGCAAACTGCACAATTACGTTTATACAAAAGGCTAATGTACCCATAAAGCGGATACGATAATTTATGCCAGTTTGAAATTAAATTTTAATTGTAGATAACCGACAATTTGGCGGGAAACGCAGCCCGCGACTGGAATTGTGTCTGACGCTTTTATTTTCTATACTTGCATTATTGGTTAGATAACCTCATTCACGATTCAGAGCAATCAATTTGATATTCTGTGACAAGTAAAAATATATTTTTGTACTCAAGTACATGTTAACTATTTTGTTTTTGATATTGCAAATTTAATTTGCGTTCCTATATAGAAACCATTTTCGCAAGCCATACGAGGGTCATTTGGAAAGTTCTTAGCATGGCATAATAACTCCACAATGCGTTGATAAAATGCTATCAAATAATACATTTTTGGAAACTAGAATTCAACGGCTACTTGATGGTTTATTTTTTTGGCAAAAAAGGACTTGGCATGCACGTGCAGCGCATGTTCAAAATGAGTAGGGGTTTATATACTGGCGGAAATTTTAAGCAAAATACTTGGAAAAAAGCGTAGGAAAATTGGAGACCTTATTTGCGATCATGATTTGACAAATTAACGATTTGGTGCCAACTTATCTTTTATTAAAATATATTATGCGATCGCTGCTTGCACGACTACCACCTTTACATTTGAAAAATGTTGACTTATAGAGAAATGCTAAGCTTTCAAAAATGGGACTTTTTCTATGTTTCTTTTTTACTTTTACTAGAAATTGTGTCACTACAGGAGCACGAAAAAAGCCTATTGAGTATATGCTTTGCTTTATCTATAGCCAACAATGCATAATAATCATTTCGTCGCGCATAATGTGTGGCTTTATTTGTTCTTTATTCAAGAAAATTATTTCTAATAACACTATCCCTACTTTTCAAGAAGTGGGTGGGGTAACTCAACCCCGCATATTCTGTCGATGGCATAAGAACTTCTCATGATATCGCGTTAACTATCACATAAGTGATTGATTTCCACTCTCAAGGTAATTTTACTTTTTTGTTTGCCACTGTTTTCAATTGAATTCAAAGTTTATTCAAAGTTTATTCAAATCACTCAGTACATGTTAACATGTAATATGAGGTAATAAATAAATATGCATATATTGATGCCCTTCAATGCCCACTCAAGGTATTGCGGAAACTGAATGTACACTCAGCCTACAAAGTCAGGAGCATGTGGCTTCTAATATACACAGTGGTCTGGTTCATTTTTAATGAACCAGACATTGTGGTATTGGGGCATCTCCGGGCTGATTGGGGAACACAGGCCGTATATATTCTAATATTTAACAACTATTATTTGTAATCACACACACACACACATACATACACACAGATACACGCGCGCGCGTGCGCGCCCACCAAGCGGATGACATCATGAACAGAGAATAACATGAGATTTGCGTCTCCCCATGCTGCATTGATCATACATTTCAGGGCAAATGCTCAAAGAAAACGGGCAAGTATGTATAGAGGAGTATACGAATATATCAAGTTTTAATTTTTTCAGGATCTCGTACACCCGAATCGATATAAACTCATATACTGGTATTTAGTTTGTGTCCCATAAAATATGATGATTGCAGCACAAGGATATGCATGGAGTTAAATAAGTTTCTGAGAATCTTAAAGAGTATATTAACGAGGACGTGACCTAAAGGTATCAATAACAATTTTCAAAAAGTTACACAGGCGTCTTAATCGCCTAAAGTTAGTATCATTAAATATATTTGCATAGGTAAAGCAGTTAACAGGTTTCCTTTTGATATGTGGTAAAAAGATTTTCCTATCAAAGTCAAAGAAACAACATTCCAAAACATAGTGAAACTCATCGCCAACAGTGCCAGAATTACACAGGTTACACTTTCTAAGGCTTCTATCAATATTGGCCCATCGGCCTATTTCTATTGGTAGTCTATTATTACAGAGCCGATAATCTATAAAGGATTTACGCATTTTAGGTGGCATTCTTATTAAATAGTTTTCAAATTTATGCTCTGTCTTAATAATTCTGTAATTCAGGCACTTCGGCGACTCGTTTAATGCTGCTGACCATGACTGCCTATACTGGTCCTGAAGCTTTTGATAGATGGTTTTCGATAGCCAAATGCTATTTTGAGGATGCTGATATGTCTAAATATTGCTCATACCTACTTCATCTAAAATAGATTTAACATTTTGCAGCCATGGGAAGTCATAGTGGTTGTTATCAAAATTATTATACAAGACAGAATACAGTCTATGTGATAATTTTGAAGCTTTATCTAGAAGGAGTTTTGACCAAAAACTAATAATTCGTTTCTTAATTGTGATTGCTATTGGGAATCGACCTAGTTCTCCATAGAGCATGATATGTGGGGTACATTTTTTAACGTTGAGTATATATTTCATAAAGTCTGTATGAACCCTTTCAATAATAGTAAGATCTCCATATCCCCAAATCTCACAGCCATAAGTTAAAATCGGGACAATAGTATTATCAAAAAGTTTCAATTGACAGTCTATAGGTAATTCTAAATTTCTAATTTTTCTATATAAACCAAACAGTGCTTTCCTTGCCTGGTCCACGATATGTTTTTTGGATTGGTAAAAACTTCTTGATTTTGGTAAAACTACTCCTAGATATTTAAAACAATCTACTACTTCTAATGGTTGATCATTGAAACTAATAGGGCTTCGATGTCTAGACTTATCACCAAAAATTAACACCTTTGACTTTTCAGAATTCACTTTGAGTTTCCATTGTGAACAATAAATTTGAAATTTATCTAGTAAATCTTGCAATTCTTCCATACTTTCGGCAAACAATACCATGTCGTCCGCATATAGCAAAACCACAAGTTTTAAATAGCATTGCAACGAGTCATCAAAGATGTTCATACCAAAGTTATTTCCCCGCAGAAGAAAACTTTCTAGATCATTTAAAAATAAAGAAAATAATATAGGTGATAAGTTTTCCCCTTGTCTCAGTCCGTTCTTGCAGTAGAAAAATGTTGAGCAGTCACCATTTAATGATACACATGATTTGATATCAGAATACATATTTTTTATTATTGTCAGTATCTTTCCAGATATATTATAGCTAAGTAATTTTCCCCATAGACCTACCCTCCAGACATTATCGAAAGCCTTAGTAAAATCAATAAAAGCACAATACAGTTTTAATTTACGAACTCTGAGATATTCTATAAGAGCATGTAAGACAAATATGTTGTCTGATGTAGAGTATGATGCACGAAAGCCACACTGAGTCTCATTGAGTATACTGTTAACTTCTAGAAAGTTGTTAAGCCGTGTGTTTAAAATTGCTGTAAACAATTTACCCATGCAACTCAGTATGGTTATGGGACGATAATTCTCAGGAAGAGTTGGGTCACCTTTGTTTTTGTACAATGGTTTAATAACACCAATTAACCAAGATTCTGGTATGTTTCCAGTATCAAGAATCATATTGAACAGTTTTACATATATAGGTAACAGGACAGGACAAGATATTTTGATATATTCATTGATAATTTCATCTGTTCCTGGACACTTACCATTTTTTAGATTTTTGATACAACTCATGATTTCAGTTTCTGTTACTTCAATATTCAGTGCTTCAGAATTAAAGTTTGGGATACCCAACTCTTCCCGGGAATCATCTACATCATCATGTTGAGTACTGTTTATATCCTTAAAAAAATCAAACAAACTATCTAGCTTAATGTCAGAATTGCTAGGCTTCTTATTCAAACTATTTACGTAATTCCAAAAGTCTTTGGGTGATTTTTGCTTCATTTGCCTCAATTTATTTTTCATCATGCGCTTATAATTTGTGATGCTTTTATTTATTTCTCGCTTGTAATTTCTGCTAGTGGCCAGAAGCTCTTCTTGGTTTTGATGTGTTTTATTTATATTATAAATGCGTCTGGCAAGGTGATATTTCTTCCGTGCTTGTCGACAGTGATTGTTGAACCAGGGTTTACTGTTTGTGCTTGTTTTGTTGTTAAAGTGCTGGTCTTTCTGCTTAGCGAATGTGTTGTTACGGGTTGTTTTAAATATATCTTCGATTTCAGACATAATTGCATTAATATCATCTTTAGTTGGTTGTGTCATACAATTCAACGTATTCAGAATTTCATCCACTTTATTTTGATTCAGGTTTTCAAAAAATAAATGTTTTTTATTTTCTTCCCAACGTTTATGTTTGGTTTCCGGACAACTGCTCGTCTTAGGCTGTGTAGGCATTACATTACCTTTTAAGGCAAATTTGATTACATTATGTGCATCTGAATAAAGTGGGCAAAATTCTTCAACTTCAAAATTTGACAAAAACATCATAGAAAAGGATGAACATATAACATAATCAACAACAGACTTATCTTTACATGTTGGTTTGCCTACACCTTTATCGCCAAAAGCTCTGCCATTTAATATAAGCATATCATTATTTTTGCAAAACTCAATCAATTGTTTGCCAAATGTATTTACTTTACTGTCTTTTGAAACTCTCTTTATATCAATATTCAATCTACTCATCATATCTGTACTATCTGACATAAAAATTGACTCCGAATTTACCCCAATCTGTCTAAGTATTTCATCATCTGTGGTTGTTATATCTGAAAGGGCAGAGGTTCTGGCGTTAAAGTCTCCGAGAAGATATACATATTTATGTGACCTAGTAAATGATTCTGATTCCTGATAAAATTGTTCTAAAATATCTGTCTGACTATAGTCTGTATATGCAGGTGGGACATATACTGCTCCAAAGTAAACATCTTCCTCGCTCTGGAATAATGCTTTATCTAGTTTAAACCATAACACATATTCACAATCTGTATCTACATACTCAAAATGCTTATATATATTCTTTTTAATCATAACAGCTATACCACCTGATTTTCTTTTGACTTTTTGCTTTCGGTTCTTTTGGACAACTACAAAATTATCAACGTTCACAATATCAAGATCATCTAATTTGGTTTCTACGCATGAAACAATATCATAAGTCTGAATAAGTTCATTAAACTCAGGAATGTTCAATTTGGGTTTAAGTCCACATACATTTAAATATAGAAAGTTAATATTTCTGTCTGACGCCTTCACATCCTTCTGACGCACTTAGTCTCTAGACACACTCCCAGTATCAGTCGCTGTTCTCACTCTTGGATTGGACCTAGCAGAGACCTCTTTGCCTTCAACAAACAATTTGTCCTTAATCAAAACAGCCTTCTTTTTCTCCTGTCTAGCTTGTCTTAGCATTGGGTACAATGGCTTCCTTCTTTGTTCTACCTCTTCTGGAAATTGTTCTCGTATTCCGAAGTATGTTCCCCTGAGTCTGTTGGCAGATTTTCTTACTCTTTCTCTATCTTTAAAGTAGGTAAACTTTGCCACTATAGTACGAGGTCTTGCAGGTTGTCCACGGGGTTGTTGGTATACACGACCGATTCTGTGCACCCTTTCAAAAGAAATATTTGTGATATTCATTCTGTCTTTCAAAAAGTTTGTCAAAATTAGCTCTGTATCTTCATGCTCATGTTCACTAATGTTTGTAAACAGAAGATTGTCTCTCATACTCCTACTTTTCATGTCTATCAAGTCTTCTTTCATCTCACAATTTAACTTTTTCATTTCAAGAAGGGCTGTTTTCAGTTCTTTGTTTTCTCTTTTTACATCATCAACCTCAGACTCAACTGACTTTAATCTTTCACGATCTGCTACACCATCCTCAATAATTGTGTCATATTGTGTACTTATAAAGTCCACAGATTTCTCAACACTATGCACAGTTTTTTCTGTATTTTGTATGCGCTTATCAAAGCTGTTTATTTTTTCTTCCATTTGGTTCACTGTTTTCTCCATCTGATCAAGTTTATCTAGTTTATCTAGTTTGTCTAGTTTGGACATGTATTTTTCCATAGAATTGATCTTATGCATCAAAAAGTCATATGCTTTGCTTGATAACATTTCTGTTGACTCAGATGACTCTTTACTCTCAACTTTACTTTTTGATGATTGTGGATTAGGTGTACTCTGAGCAGGTATTACTCTTCCGCTGTCAAGGTCGAGATATGACAAATCATGATCAGGACAAGAGGTCTCAAGGTCCGAGCTCACATCTGCTTTTTTTCTCTTTCTGTCCTGTTTTTCCACTTCCGCGCTGACAGGTTTAACAACAGTGGTTTCTGACATTATGAGTAACAGTTCAGCAGTTCGACTTTGAAGAGATCACTACGATATGGCACAGCACACCCCAGATCCTTGCATTAACATATAAAAAACGTATTGCCACTGCGATATGACACGCACGCACGCAAGCACGCAATCAAGCACGCACACAGGTACACCCTCTCGAAAAGTATACACCAAATACACAATTCAACACAGTGCAAATATTTTATTATTACTATGATAATAACTGGTTGAGTGGTCACATCATACCTGGCTCTGGTAACAACTCACGCCTAACAATTTAGCAAATAACACCCAGAAAAGGGACTTATTAGACATCATCATATTCCAATATAGGCTGGGTTATATTACCATCTTGCAAAGCTTTCAATTCTCACTTTCAAATTTCGGTTGCTTAACATGGGTACTTTAGTACTTTAAGGTACTTTGAACGAAGGATTGATATAGTTATACCAGAAACTATGTTGTGAGTAAGTTACCTTTTCATGTGGTACGTCATTTCAACCGCGAATAGGACAGGTACTTATATGACCTGCTTGGGAAAATTTCAGAGTCCAACAATGAGGACAATTTAGAAATGACAAAATACAGAAAAAATATGATATTTATCACAACATTTGGGTCAGGATCTAACCACACGAAGGCAACAGACTTCAAACACGCTAAAACAGCGAAATACAAACTTAGAGAAATTAGAAAAATAAACAAAAAAGGTTGAAATTACCAGAGCCAAATTTATGCGACCACCGTACGGCCTGGTTCCCTGCTCAATCTTGAAATGAACCAGAACGTCAACTCATAGCTAAACTCATTCTGCCCATGGGAAGATTTGAAGAGTTATCTTCCCTTTGTTCTGGTTCACAAAATTTATTTTGGTTTCAATACAAAGAGCATAAAGTGTGCTTGACAAAAATACCAACATACGGCATTTTTAAACTACTGTCGGGTATATATTTTCAAAATATGTGCATTGTGACATGCGATTTTAGACGTAAAAATAGGCGCATTGCTTTGCTTTTTAAACGGTTGTGGTATTGCAATTCCCGTATTTATTTATTAGAAGCATCCAACTCGGTCATTAATTATATAATCACTGTACCAGATTGTGGCCTACCAAATGGTACAAAATTATCTAATTTTGTGAACTATTCTAAATGTCCTGCACACTTTTCCAAAAGTAAAATGTTATATTTTCCATTGAAATTTTGCGTTTTCCAGTATACAAACAGTACATGTATTCACAATAATATTTTTCGTGATTGCATCTTGACATCCTCATGAAATGTGTGCTATAACAAAGAAGAAAGATAGCTCTTTAAAATGTACCAAACATGATAGGGTTTGTCAATTGGTTAAGGAGATAATAGACCATGCTAAGAACTTTCCAAATGCCCCTCGTACCTACTAAATGTAAGTCCACCTCGTTTCTTTCGCATGGAACGAACTGGCCCGGGGGAAAGGGGTAACTCTGATATTTTCACGGGCCCATTTTTGGGTTCAAAATTTTGAATTTCAATATTTTTGGGGGGTTTCAGAAAAATGAATATTTTGGTGGTATGAATATCTCGTGGATATTTTTTGGTGTCATCATGAAATTGGACTATATTTAGGGGTTATTTCTATGCATTTTAGGGTCTTTTCTTAAGGTCAAGGTACAGAATTGGGGATATTTTGGGGGTTGCTAAAATTTAAATTATTTTATCTTTGTAGTGCTTGAAATTCCTGATATTTTGGGGTGAACGGAAGATGCTGGGCCCGATCCTACGTACAAAGAAAAAATGAGAGTACCCCCCCCCCCCTCCCCGCCGGGCGGATTGGACTTAATACCATTGACTTGTCAAGATAAAAGCACCACAAGCAGAAAGCAAAATTGAGCCGCGACATGCGATTTCCAACAATGTAGCATTTTGACAAGTGTAGACTCAGACGAGCCAGTGAAGCCTCCCTTAAGCTTAGAAACTCCAAATGATGTTCAGTCAGTAGCTTAACACTCATATTCAAGCGACTAACAAAGCCTCAAATCAGACTGCGCGTTTGCGCAGGCTGATCTGAGGCTTTGCTGGTCGCACATACCACATTGTTGGAAATTATATAAAGTGTCATATCTTGGAACATATGCGATTGATATACAGTAGATATTGTAAAATTTGACAGCTCCACGCCGTCGGGCATGATTAGTTCGTTATGCGCCACACCACAAGAACCACCCCCCCCCCTCCCCCCTGTTCACAGATTAAGATAAAAAAAATCGTCACAAAAATGTGAAAATGTTCTTCCCTATCATTTTTAACATTTGCTGTGGGTGCTAAAAAGAACCGTCTCAATGGCACAAAATTGTAAATATTTTCTTATCCATCATTTTTAACATTTGCTGTTGGTGTTCATTGAGACGGTTCTTCTGCGTACCCACAACATATGTTTTGGCTGAGAAATAAGAAAATATTTTTAATTATGCACTCTAAACTAGAGGCCGTCATATATCATAAAAACGTTTTTTCCAATTTGTTAGACTTAAACCGACCTGCTCAGCTGCAGACACAAGCGCAGTGGCGTAGATCTTCAAAATAATCAGATGCGAAGTGGCAATGCAAAATGCGAATTCTGACGGAATCATGGAAATTCCAAAATATGTTAACCACGCGCACTCTGTGAATACTTCAACGACAAACTCACTTTTCTTGCTTTAAGACCCGTTTTATACCTCACTTCCTTTAAGAGTTTATGGTGTTTTAGTCCGTAGTAAACTGGTTATAAAAGTCACCATTTGATCTTAATCAGGTCAGTTCACTCTCGTTAGCTCGAAATCCATGGGGAAACAGGCGCGTACCTAAGGTACCGTATAGAGTACGCAGTCTTGAGGGGGTCTGGGGTTACTACACCTATATGGGTGTGAAGCCCTGTGGCGGAAAATGGTTTTAGAGCATTTCAGAGGGCTAAAATGAGCTCTCAAGACACGCAACTACACTCCATCAGGGACCGAGGTAGGGGCCTGTATCTTATTTTTTTTAAGTTTTAGGGACCTGTATCATACTTTTTTAAGTTTTAGAAAATACGATAAGGCCCCGTTGCTACACACTGTTAGTTGCTATTTTCTTTAATTCCAAAAATCAAATTAAATGGCTGAAAACCCTATACTTGAAGCGCCGAGTTGTACGCACATGCGTTTTTGCGTAAGCGTAGGTACGCCCCTGGGGATTGACCCTAAAGCTTTTGCATTGTTTGGATGCTGTGCGTTCTAGTCATTTTTTTCTTCAGACATCGTAAGGATGTCTTGCTCAAAACGTAAACGTTACTCTTTTTGCAGCTCGAAATAGCCAGACGTGCCATGTAACCTAGACAGTACAGATATTGACAAAATGTTTATCAGTACATGCAGAATGTCAATTTGAATAGTGGTGCCCCCACTTTCAAAATTCGCATTTTGGCACAATTTGTGAGTCATGACTTTTTGAAATAACCCCCTTTAACACGCAACACGTTTTCATTTCAAAAGGCCAAATTCATATTGAACACTAAAATGCTGAAATGAACACTTCATCTGCACGAGACTCGTTGTTATTGGCCAAAGTGTCAAAAATCATCCCACCATCCAATGCGAATTCTTGTGAATTTTGAAATTGATGGTTCGTGTATTCAGCAAAGCCTCCCGGATACAATTTAATGAATTTGACTTAGCCGTTTCCGATAGACTGGCCTATTCGGTTCGTTGCAAGTGCTTACAGCTGTTCAAAAAATCGGTACAACACACGTGGTCGGTCAGAACTTTTGACTAGTATATTAATAAAGATCTGAGGCAGTGACGTCTCTTCAGTCATGTTAAGGTTCTTTTATGTTACCAATAAGGTATATAAAAAAAAAGAATCAAACCCAACATTGGAGCGAAGAGGCTCAGTGGTAGGATCCTAGACCTTAGATAGAGGGGTCGCAACTTCGAGACTCACTGGAGGCACTGTAATGCGTTGAGCACGACACTTTACCCTCTGTTTTGTACTGGTTCAACCCAGGAAATGTATCGCCATGACTGTAAAATTTCTGATATGGATGTAAAGCATCAATACATAAATTTAAAAAAAAATCCAACATATACCCGCTTTAAAGATTTTTTCCCTTAAACGGATGCTTCGAGCTAGAGAGTGTACTTTGAACGAAACAGGAACTTTTGGGTAAACAGTTTTTGAGTAAGCGTTCTTTTTAGCCATCGACTGTTCATTCTTTGTTAAAACAGTAAAATTAATAAAGACCACATCAATAATATTGGAGGCTCTTACAATGTAACTGCCGTTGGGTAGTGAATAGACCAATCTGTTTGTAAACCAGGGCCCAGCTTCTTTGATATGTTTGATGAGGCTTTAAACCGTGGCCTGTCTCCATATGATCTGAGCTGTTGATGGAAAGTAAATATGTATCCGATTGATTGGATCGTGACGAAAAATAATGTCAAATGTATTTTCAAGATTCTGAATTGCTGCCAGATGACAAAATTTCATCGTTAAGTACCAATAAAACAGTTACTGTTAATAATGCACGGCATAGTTTTAAAAACTTCAACTAATCATTTGTCATTCGCCATAAAATAAGATGAAATATGAAATTTAAAACAATTTACAACCATGCAGCTACCAACTTAGCAAAAGCATAGTTCATGAAATCAAATTTTATGATATAGATGTCATGTAAATATAAACAATTTGCTATATAGTGACAGGTATATTTATACTGAGTGGCAGTTTGAGATGTCTAAAAGATTCAAAGCCAATGGACATAATACTTAATTGTTTAGTGAATATTTCAAAATAGATTTCCTTATTTTCAGTAACATATGTTGTTGGTACACATTGAAATTGCCTCAATGAGGCAATTCCAATGTGCACCTACATCATATGTATGTTGTTGGTACACATTGGAATTGCCTCAATGAGGCAATTACAATGTGCACCTACAGCATATGTCAATTCATTAAATCAGTGTTTTAACCATAACTTTTTTCACAAACTTCTCAACTACTTTTTAATGTTTCAGTGTAATGAGCATGTAGGAATGAAGAAGTTTTGTGTGGTTTCGGCGTGCACCTGAATGACAATAATAGACAGCCAATTATCATTGACAGCTTATCTGAGAGGTTTCATTGGAATGAAATGCTAAATTGGTAGTTGCCTGGTTGTATCAGCTATATTATACGCATGCGCGGATCCAGAAAATTCCGCCAGGGGGCCCTTGCAACGTTTTTTAGTCATGAACATACAGAGGGCCGAACGGACCTCCCTATTGAATCAATCGGAGTACATGTATCTTGAAGGACATCTACAGACATATTTTCCAAGGTGGGGGGGGGGGGGTCCAGGCAAACTCCTCCTATGGATTCGCGCATGATATGCTTACTGTCCAGCCAGCCAAGAGTGACAGTGACGTAATAGTTTGTTTAGCATTGCTTAGTAAAACATTAACATGCACACTCCAATTTAGATAACGCGAATCAATAGATCAATTTTGTATTAATCCTATCCTGAAACAGCGAGTCCCAGGACCCATAAGCCCAAAATTGTAAATAAATCACTGAGATTGTTATTTTATATCTTGAGATGTTTCTTTGGAATATAGTGCTAAAATGGTGGTTGCGTTGTAAATGTGGTCACAGTTTTAATGTTTCAAGTGCATCATTAAATGAATTGACCAAGACACAACCTGCAACAAATGGCTGCCTCCCCTTAAAACAAAGGTCAAAGCATTTTTCTCTCTATTTGTGTTCCTTCTGTCAGTTTCATGGGAAATTCTTCGCCTTTGTTTTCCAAATCGCTATGGTGTTTGATGCTTTTGGTGTTTTCGTGACGTAGTTCACTGTGCCATATCTATTAACTGGCCCCGAGGTTGTAAAACTTTTGCAACTCAGCCGAGCATGAAGTTTATTCTGCTCATAACAATTATTGGTATTTCAGCATTAATTAGCCGGATAAAAGCGACGTATTGGAGTTCTAAAGCAAGAAACAAATTTACTTTACAGCATTTTAGTTCTTATGAGCAGTTGAAATATCCTGCTCAGTTGAGTTGAGCATGAAAAAAGTTTAATGATCTTGGGGCCTGGTTGATATGCTTATTTCACCCTTGCCTTCGTGTGCGTACATCATGGATAGTCTTACAGATAAGTAAGTGTCTTTTCCTCTTGGGGCCTTTGGTTGGCCAATCATCTGTGATTGTGACATTTGCTAGTCGTATTCACTTGTTGTTTTTTTGTTGTTGTTGTCATGGCTTGTTTTTATTTAGACTGGTCTCCACTGGTTGATACACTCCATACGCCGCGTACGCTTACGGATGGGGAGTTTATGCATACGGAAGGGGAGTGTATGGACGAGGGGAGACCAGTCTAGCTTTTATTTGGAATACGTTTGTGTTGTACATACCTCGGGCTGGCAGGGAAATGTGTGGCAAGGAAATAAATGGAAACATTCTTGAAATCTTCGTTGAACCACGGTCTCCAATCTGTATCCTTAGAAACCATAAACTTGAGGAAACAGAAATTTGAGTATCTTTGGTCACGTGTGTCAATTGTTCCGCCATATTTGTGACGTATAACTCCGCGCTCTCACAGGAAGTGATATTATTGACTGGTTCTCTCATTATGTACCAATATGGTACTGAAGCGCCGAACACATAGAGAACCATGAACATCAATGTCAGTGATACCATTAAATGAAACACATTGCCATCAGGGTCAAAATCCTGTGGCTCCACAAAACTATTTTTTGAAGTCGAAACATCTCCGTGTTCAAATATATCACCACTTTGTATGGACATTTTGTTCGACTTGGTTCGCACTCTGTGTAGCAGTCTTTTTAAATATCCAGTTCGCGCCATTTTCACAGTACTTCTCCGCACAGAAGAATTATTTGTCCAGAAAAGGTCTTGAATTATTTTTCATTATTTTGTTTGAAACATCGAGCCAGCTAAATGTACAGAATTGTTTGCTATATGATTAACAATACCTTTGCATTCAGTGTCCCTTAGTCGTCTAGCTCCTAAGATGAAAAGCCATGGGTATTAATAGACTTTTCGCTTATTGTAAAGGCGGCAACTTAAATATTCATATCTGGGCATGGTAGGGCTATTTCATCTGCTAAAAAAGGAAATCACGTTATATTTATTATTTGGTAAAGAATAAATAAGTTGTTTGGGCCGCGCAAAGGTGCGTGCATATGATGAAAATCCTAACCGTATACACACTGAACTCACATTTATTAACCCTTAAAGCGCATAATCACAAAATGTATGTTTTTTGTCGTCCACTAATCTAATTGAGGCCTCATAGATAATCAGTGTAAATCCAGATCATACTGCTCCTGTACGAGCAGTCTGATCTGGATCCACAATGTTTGCCTCCCTGCATATGCTAAATAGACAGTTTCGGATGCATTTATTTTGCTGGCGTTTTAAGGACTAACTAATGTGTTTCGCGTCTATACTGAGGTAATGGCACAAGATGATACATCTACTTTTGAATGAAGCCACGCCTCATTTTCAGCTTTTACCTTTGTCTAAGGTTGACCAGTCCTAATTACGCATTCATGAGGTGCCGCCTTTACAGTGAGCGAAAAGTCTAATTATATCAGTCTTATATATTTCTTAAACTTTAATGGTTTTCAATACAGAACAAAATCTCTGACCTCTTGGCCATTGGCGATTTTTGACAATTTTGAGCATACAGATGCGGAAGAGATTTTAATTAACGTGTTGCATAAACTTTCGATGAAGAAACAGGCAACATGTTTACAGGTCTTATAAAAAAAAAAAGCCCAAATCGAAGGCCGTTAATTTAGTGCATAGTAAAAGTATTGTTTTCTTTTGCTTTTAGTAGGATTTTAAGTGTCGAATTTCAAATATATGTTTTGATGGATAAAACTAACCGTTAACTTATTATTATCATTATCATTATTATTATTATTATTATTATTATTATTATTATTATTATTATTATTATGTTAATTCCAATATAACCACGCGATGTAGAAGGTAAAGCTGCAAGATATGCTACAAACAAGTTATTGCATGATATGATGTGCGATAATCCTTCGCTGAGACTCGCAGAGTGTCTTCTCGTACAGACGCACAAATCATCACAAAAACTTAGATATATGGATAACATATGTGACATTGAAATACATCTGCGCTAACATTAAATAATATCCTTTCAAAGTCTTAATAAAACTGAATTTCGCTAAAATTTCCATATATATCTATACGTCTATTCATTCATACGAAACATATGCCACATACTCGCATGTGCTTCTTTGAGAAAAGGGGCCACATTGCTTCATTTTGCCTGCATATGAGGTGTATTTAGGACCGCGAGCAGCCTGATTAAAATATCTCCAGATTAAACCACTTAAGCGCATTCCTATATATACATAGTGAAGGTTGAAATCACCTAATTAGCACCCAATTATAATATTAGATCCTATCATTTTTTCTAAAGCCGTTTGTAGGTATACGTTTTTTCGCCACGCTTACAAAGTAGTCGAAATAGTCAATATGAGAAATTTTAGATGAAATGGATGATAAGAATAAAACCCGATAAAGATTTTTACAAGATATGCATCAAAACAAAATATTATGATGTGGGTACCCATTTGAATTGCCTCCCGCTAATGCGGGTGACAATTCAAATGAGTACCCATTCATCAGTTTTGTGTGCAATATAGATATATGTTATCCAAAATTATCACAGAAATTAACACCTTGTCCGTTTCCCTCAAAACAATGTATGTATATGGTGGGACATGTTACAGTAGTTAGCTGTCATAATATTTCTTGCGGGCGTTCAGGTATAAACAGCTCAGTTCACTCGGCCGAAAAAACATCAGTCAAAAGCGACAGGTCGAGAAAACGACAATTAAAGGGACAGGTTAGATAAACTATATTGCTGTAACATAGCTCAGCGTTAAAAAGGTCTGGAGAGGGATGGCGTGGAGCTCTGCTTAATTTATATGATCAGTAAAATAGCTTTTTTCTTCTTTCTTTTCTTAAAAAGTCTATTTTTCTTAAATTGTTGGTCGTTTTCATAATACTTTAAGTTGATTCTAAAACATTTTTCGTTATTTTTGTACTTCTCTTTAAAATTTGAGAAATTTCTAGTTCTTCTTCTATCAATGTTTATGCTCATTTTTCGACATTTATGTCTACTTTCCTAGTAAACAATTTTATCTACAGCTAATCGAGAACCTCATATTGTATAAACCCAAATTGTAACAAATTTGCATAGCTCACAAACTTTTATGATCAGGCGGTTATACACTTTTTCATGCTCAACTTAACTGAGCATGAAATTTATCCTGCTCATAAATGTTAAAAACAATTGTTGGCATTTTGACAGTTACTAGCTGAACAAACACAACATCTGAAAGTTTAAAAGCAAGAAAATCATTATTTTTCAGCCGTGACTTTAGTTTAAAGGAGCAGTTGAACTTTCATGCTCAGCTGAGTTGAGCATGAAAAAGTTTTATATTCTCAGGACCAAGCCTGAACAAACCAGTATATCCTTTGCAAAACCATTATTGTTTTCTACGCCACTTCAACTCGCCTTCAAATGGTTACTTAAACTCCATAAAATCCCTAAAAAGCAAGATTTATTGCTAATTCTAGTTCTTGTACGAATTCTAGTTCTTGTACGACAACAGAACTTTCTAAATTGTTAACCTCATGCCTTACAGCTATTAAAAAACATGTTATCAAGTACTGTGAAAAGGTATATGAGAGATCCGGTAAAAATCTACTTTGATCTATTAAAAATTCAGGTGAAATTTTAGATAAACTTAAAGCTAGAGATTTCAATGCGTCCAGTTTGTCTATGATTTTTTTACTCTTTATACTACTTTACCACATAATTTGATTAAAGATAGATTTATTGATCTTATTGAAAGAACCTTCAATAGAGAAGGCTCTACTTACCTTGCATGTAACGACAGAAATGCATTTTTACTTCGGAAAAACCTAAAAAATTATCATGCATGGTCTTGTCAAAATGTATGTGACGCGCTGACCTTTTTTGTTGGACAACATGTTTTCTTCGATTTGGCACCAAGCTGAATAGACAAGTGGTTGGGATTCCTATGGGCACTTATTGTGATCCCCTGGTTGCCGATTTATTCTTGTTTTGTTATGAGAGGGACTTTATGATGTCTCTTTCTGATGATAAGCAGGCTGATATTATTGATGCTTTTTACGCTACATCCAGCTATTTGGACGACATTTTAAACATTCATAATGTTTATTTTGACAATATGGTAAGACAAATATACCCTTCAGAGCCCCAACTTAATAAAGGCAATACCTCTCATACCGAAGCCGCGTTTTAAGACTTGCATTTATCAATATCGCTAATGATAATGTTTCTACCAAAATTTATGATAAACGTGACAACTTTGATTTTGAAATTGTCAATTTCCCATTTTAGATGGTGATGTTCCTCGCTCTACATCCTATAGAGTCTAAATCGTTCATCTCGTTTTGCTAGAGCATCTGGCTATAATGCTGACTTCAACATTCCCAATAAATTGTTAACTCAGAAACTTCTTAAACAAGGTTGTTGGTATCAAAGACATGACAAAATCTTTTCTAAATTTTATAGACGATACTATGATTTGATATCTAAAATCCAGATTGGACTTAAATCTCTCTTGCGCCAAGGACTTTTGGAACCTGAATTCTATGGTGGCTTGGTGTATGAATTGAAGAAGATTGTTGGCTCCAATAATTTTTCAGAGAAGTTCATTAAAATAATTTTCCATTATAAAAATATTTGCCTTAACATTAATGAATTACAAAAGACTGCATGCTTGGTGGTCAACCCAATCACGGTTGGCAACTTTGTTTTCCTCTTTAATTGCACGCCGGTGGGTCGGACTTCAGACTCTATGACGGTTCCGTCTTAAAGACTTATCTATTGATGAGATGGTAGGGGCCTGATGCTTTGGCTGTGTCAGGCCCACCTGGGGTTTACCTGTTGGATTTCTTTTGCTCCAGTATTCAGTTTTATATACTGCTGAGTCCTAATATATATGTTTATGTATTGTTATTATATGTCACAATAACGATGAGCTGTACATGCTTAAGTTGTGAATAAACTACTTACTTACTTACCTAATCTTTGCTTTATCTCCTTTTTATATCTTGCTTTATATGTTCTAGGAGATGATGCAGTGATAACTTTGGGGTATTTCATGCAAACCAAACATATATGTGTCTTGATCCACATCTGAACTAAGGGTGAGGTTGGCGCCGTGAAACCGGTTTAAGCCCTCTAGTAGAATACTTTTACTGACCGTTTCAAGGCGCTACTTCTTTGTGGAGCATTCATGTTATTTCTGGTGTGTGTTTGCTATGCTTTCGTGTGCGTCTGTTTATGTTGCCTTGTGGTCACCTGCTGGAAAAGGGCTGACCTCTTGATTCTCGTTTGTGATGTCCTATTGTGAGTTTGTTACTTTCCCATTGGTATCCTGGGTCAGATGTGGTACTTGATTGTATCGATTCCTGATATTTGCCCTCTTTCTTACTTACAATAAAACTAATATTAATATCTAATGCATTTGATAAGAACACTATTGTACATGTCTCAAACCAACAGTCAACAGCAAAGCGATACGAGAGGGTCCCTTTAAAATATGTAATAATTGCCTTTCATTAACGGAAGTATTTACGACTAATTACGCCATGACAACATTACGTTTTGTCATGTTGTACAAAGTGCACGCGCTATTTTTCTAAAGAATATATTTTAATTCTTAAAAATCACTTTTATTATTATTCAGGAGATTGTAACAATTCAGTAAGGGACGTGAATTTTTCTTTATAAAAATCTAAAACTGTGACAGAAAAAAAGATACAAAATATTTGTTTTGTATATTTTGCGCAGTCATAAATGGATACAGACAGTGCCTAAAATAGCTGCTGAAATGCAGTGGCGGATCCAGAGTGGCTTTAAAAGGTTCGCTCGAACACCTCCCCACCCCCGTTTTTAAATATCCTATGAAAATGAATTTCTTTTTCGGGATACCTAATTATTTCATTTCATTGGATATTTAAGAAAAATGAGATAAAATCAGCAAAGCGAACCCCCACACCTTTATAAATATGAACCCTCTTTCCAGAAATCCTGGATCCGCCCTTGAAATGTCAATTTTATCATCCAACAACAACATTATCTTCCGATAGGGGGCATTTTTCAAATCGACGCATGCGTAGACAATGACAAAACCCCTGATGTCTTCAGCTACCACGAACCACGTGGTGTTTAATAATCATAGTTCATAGGCCAATAATAATGGAAGATTGACCTGGAAAATTATTAATGTAAACATAATAAGATTGCTTTATTTTTGAACATGTTAAACAAATGACATTTTGATACCCGGAAAAAGTACATTAATTTTGAGGCTGTCATTTGATTTACTGCCCATCAAAATGTCATTTTATACGATAACATGAAAGAATTATTTCAAGATATACATATTGATAGTATTGTGACATTTTTAAGACAAATAAATCTTTTTTTACAAAATCTAATTGCTGTTTTTAAAATCATGTTTTGTTTTACATTTGTATCAGACCATAATACAGATTATATTATGTTGTATTTTGTTCAGTTAAAGAAAATGTACAGTTATCTGAATAGCTCTTTGAAACTGTCAGATATTGTACGTGGTCTCTCCTGTCAACAATCGTATTGCAACTTATTTTCATAAAACAAACTCATCATCACCATTCCTTTTATTTTATCTTATAATTTTTTTAACTTTTTCCATCCTCATCATGTTTAGTTAATACCGTCTGACGCTAATGACCCACAAGGGTTGATGCGTCGTTAAGCACCAAACAAACAAACAAACAAATTATACAATTGACGTATCTGTATCTGTTTCTTAAGAGACTGCATTCACTCTTGAATATTATGTCTCTGGTGGCGGATTAGAAAAAAAAAAGATGGAAAAAAAATAGGACAGGCAGAAAGATAGTTATTGAGAAAAGTGTAGAAAGAAAGGAAAGATTGCAACCCGATTTTCAGATCTTCATTGGGTGGTCAGACCAATCCGGCTACAGTAACTGCCTCTGGGTATGGTCGCCCAACCGGCACAGCTCTGAGAACCCTCTGATCCTACTTGCGGGTTGCCCCCTACCCTTATTTAGAAGTTAGAATGTAAGACTGGACAGCCCCTGCTTGAAGTGTACCAAGTCAGGGGCCTCAGCTATAGTAGCTGGTAAAGAGTTCCATGCCAGGATAGTCCTGGGAAAGAAGCTGTATTTAAATGTATCTGATTTGGCAGGATACTGCCGGAGCTTCTTGGAGTGTAGTGCTCTAGTCCGTGTGCTGGCAGGGGACAGATATTCTTCTGCCGGGATGTCGACTAGGTCATTTACGATCTTGAAGAGCATGGTCAGTTGTATCTTCTTTCGTCTAGACTCTAGTGTTTCCCATTGAAGATCTCCTAGCATTTCTGTCACACTGCTGGTATTGTGATACCTGTTTGTACAGTACCTGGCACCCCTCCTTTGTACCATTTCCAGCTTGTGTTTTGATTGTTCTGTGTGTGGGCTCCATACAGAGGCACAATATTCCAATGTGGGCCGAACTAGTGCTGAGTAGGCTGCAGCTTTTGTGTCTGTGTTGCTGATTCGCAGGTTCCTTCGGAGAAATCCAAGCGTACAGTTAGCCTTCACTATTCGGTCTATGTGGTCCTTCCATAGGAGGTTAATTGACATGTCCACTCCTAGGTACTTTGCAGTGGTCACTTCTTCCAGTTGATGCCCTTTCAGCGAATAACTGTATCAAACGGGACGCTTTCTTCTTGTGACTCGCAGCACATTGCATTTGTCCGGGTGAAAAGCCATCCCCCAGGTTGTCTCCCATTGAGCTAGGCAGTGTAAGTCATGCTGGAGTTGTTGACAGTCTTGCGTGCTATTGATCTTCTTGTTTGTTTGTTTTTATAGATAATGCAGTCATCCGCGAATAGTCGGGTTTGACGTGACCTGTCTAACAAGTCTAACGGAATTCGAAAATGGTAATAGTTTTGGAAGGAGAAACGGTCGTCGTACAGCAAAATTAATAGCTGATACGGAATCATTCGTAACGTCACGAAGTTAAAATAGCTTGATGCCATAGTCATATATTTTAGGATTCAAAAATATTAAGTGAGTATGATCAGGAAATACCACAATCACAAACTGCAGACAACCCCGTGGCACCGCGAGGAAGAGCCGCTCAACCATCACCAGACACCAGGAAGACAAATTAAGCAAAGCAATCAGCTCTCTCTTCCCCATCAAGATGATTGCAATACTAGAATGGACATAAAGTAAAGTACAACAAAACATAGAACAATTACAGATTCCCACAATGGGGGTAACAATAAACAAAAAGTCAACAACAACAGAACCACCGCCCCAGAACGGACAGCAGCCGAAGCCACCGGGGGGCTTAAACGCATTTTACTGGCACAAAATCTTCGCCCTAGATTCTGCTGTTGTTGAAGTACAAGAAATGTTCAGCTCGCATGGAGGCCATCTAACTAATGCAATGTATCATCATGGAAAACACTCTAATCAAATTAACACTCCATGATGAAACAAACTAAAGGGCTCATGACTCAAATCTGTTTTGGGTTGCTAGGCTTTCTCTGTTCAAACGAAATTTGCTACTCTTGAGAAATGAGAAATGTAAACTATTTCGCACATTACGAACAATGAATGATACGAAGAAAAATTTCGTAATGATGTCAATGTCGCTATACTGACTGCAGGATCTCATAATTATGACGATAATACAAACCAATGCAATAATATTTGGGCCGCAACGCGAGAAAACCTGTCCTCGGGGGTTAGCGAACAACACAGGCGCAGACCAGCCTGCGCATCCGCGCAGTCTGATCAGCGCCTTTGTTATATTCGCGTTTTGTAAAGTACAATATCTAAGCTTGCTACAAGCGAAATTTCAGTTTTTTAGCTAGTCTCTGTAGCTGAGGAGACTGGTTTGAGTCTCGTTTTTTCAGAAACCCCGAAGACAGGTTTTGTCACGACGAGGTTCATTTATTAAAGACGCAGAGAGATTTGAAGAACAATAAATACAAGAGGTGTTTCATGTTTATTTGAAAAAAATTGAGATTATCAATTATTGCTCTCTATATTTTGTAATGATTGATTTACTTAGGTTAGTCTGACCTCAAGGAATACTCAGTCACCAAGGAAATAGCTCTTATCTTTATTCGCTGGTTTGAAACAGTCTCTGATATGAAGATGAGTAGTCAAATTTTAGGCGCTTGAAAAGCTGTCTTAAACGAAATGTTCTGAATCGTTCTCAAACGATTTCTCTAAAAGAGATAAAAAGATTTTCTCTTGGGAAATATTATAAATTGTACATAAATAATTAAAGTGTGTTCTACGGAGCGCAGTGGCTCAGTGGTAGTGCGTTTGACTCGACACCGAGGGGCCGCGGGTTCGAGCCTCACGGGCGTCACTGCGTTGTGGTCCTTGAGCAAGATATATTTATTCTAGCTTAGTACTGGTTCAACCCAGGAAGAACCGTCCCTACATAACTGAAAGATTGTTGATGGGACGTAAAGAATCAAATCAAACAATTAAAGTGTGTTCTGTTAGAAAATAAAGAAGTGCAGCTGGATATTTACTTTTTGGAAGCAATTTGAACATCATATTTTAACGTTTACAGTTTCCAAGGTAACACTAAATTGTATGCAAAATATATACATGCAATATTTAGTGATCACTTTTATCGGCGATATACTTAAAATTTTAAGAACTTGAGTCGGCTGTGAGTTTTGAGAATTTGTTTTTCACAATTCTTCCAGGACACATTTTAGATATAGATACTTGTATGGTAGAACTTATTAAGCCCAGTTGTTAAACACAAACAAGCGCACAGAAGCTGTTTTTTTATTTGAATAAAAGAATGGCATATTTTTTTGTATAATCTATTCGATTTTGAAAACCGTTCTTGAGTTTCAATATATTATATCCGATGATGGTCTAGGATTTTAATTTTCTTATTTCTAAAATAAAAAAATTGTGGGTACTCAAAAAACAGTCACATTAAAAAACGTCTCAATGAGAAAATTAACATATGTTGTGGGTTCTCAAAAGAACAGTCTCAATGATACGGTTCTTTTGAGCACACAGTACATATGTTAAAACGGATGGGTAAGAAAAACAATAAAATTTTACGCTCGAAATTTTTGTTTATCTAAACCTGTGCCACATCTTTTGAAAACAAGAATATTGTTATAGCTACAATGTGCACATGTCAAAAACTCGTTTTTTTATTTTCGCGAACACAAAACTTGACACTAAAAGTTATTTCCGAAAATCAATATGAAAAGTTTAAAAAGTGGACTGAAACCTAAAATTTTAACATGTGATTTTTTTTTAATTTGTAGAGGGGTACGTGTATTTAGGGCCTAATTTGGCCCCCTTTGGAGCCCAAAACTAAGAAATTGCCTTTCACCAATGTCTTCTGATTGGTTTATTAGAAGAATACTGAAGTGTAAGATTTCGGCATTTATCTCAATTTTACCGTTGCTATGGTAACGAAAATGGCCGACAAAATAGGCTTAAGATAGAAAAAATGCCATTTTGGACCGAATTTAAGGCTTTTGGAGACCATTTTTTTAAGAATTAGATACCAGTCCAGCTAAATGCCAAAAATCCTTTTAAAATGTTGTGTGCCGTGATAATTCCCATCTTCTGTTAAAATATCTTTTTGGTATTTGCTTGTGCTCTATGTTAATGTATCTGTCAAACGTCTCAAATTTGCTCCAATACGGTCAATTTCCTATTATCAGCCTATTTTGGCTGCCATTTTTGTTACCATAGCATCGGAAAAGTCCAATTAATTCGAGACTTTTACACTTTGGTTATTGTTCTAATAAACTACATGTATTAAGGACAAATTGGTGAAAAGCAAATTTTATATTTTAGCCTCATAGAGGGGGGGGGGGGGAGCCTCTTAATGCACGTTGCTCTTTGCAACTGCAATCAATGTTGTTTTTTCTTCTTTTGTTCCACGGTAGGCTGATATGGATATTGGTTAACTGTGTGTTGACCAATTATTTGATATTTGATCCAAGCGTGATGGTCGTTTTTCAAGGCCAATTAAGGCTCAATAGAACAACTAAACGGAAAGCACCGTACATGATGTCTACTATTTCACACATCTCATAATCGAAGTTACAAGAAAGCCAACTATGGCTATGGTGCACGTCCATTCTATCCACTGTTTGAAAGGGGCACACTTTTGGGAAATGATCAAACTATGTATTTGCACTGGTTTTATAGTTTAATCATTTTCTGAGGTTATAATTGCAAACGTATTTTAAGGAGCTTATTTTCAAACATACTGTCATCACCTTATCGGAAGTATTAGTATAAAAGTGTTTATGAAATTTGTATAGACATATGTACTCATACAACAGATATCGCTTCGACCCTTTGACTTGGGGACGTCTGTCTAAACAATTCATGTTTTAAAAAGCAAAGGGCAACGTAGGTTTGTGATAGACAAATAGACGGACAGACAAACAGATAGACAGATGTTTTAAAAATGTCGTCGAATTGTCTCCAAAATGTATGTCAGTGAACTGTAAGTGAACTGTCTTGTCGCATCTGATTGCCTTGCCACAATAATTGTTACAAGTATAATCTTTCACAAAAGGTTTAGTATACGCATTTCGCAAAGGGGAAGATAGAATTATAACAGGAAGGGTCAGGACAGAGAGACAGACAGACAGACAGACAGACAGACAGACAGACAGACAGACAGACAAACAGAAATACAGACAGAAAGACAGACAGACAGGCAGGCACACTTTTGTTGTGACTAATTCGGGGCATTTTAACTTTGGGACGTCTATATTTCGAGAGAGAGAGAGAGAGAGAGAGAGAGAGAGAGAGAGAAAGAGAGAGAGAGAGAGAGAGAGAAAGAGAAAGAGAGAGAGGGGATTCATATGTGCCCTTTGTAGTTCGCTATTTTAAATTATCAACATCCTAAAGCATTTACTTTATATAGATTTTACAGGCTTCTAGTCTACTAATGAACTTGATTAGTTGAACAAAAGCAGTGGAAAGTGCATGTTTCATGTGCGGATCCAGAGGGGGGAGGGGGCAGGGGATCCTGACCGCCCCCCCCCCCTCGCTGAAAAATCAGCAATTCTGGCCCAGATCAAACATCACAAAGCTATCAAGCCAGCATTCAATGTTGGGCCATCATCAGCACGCCAGCAAAACGCCATTTTAATGGCGTTTCGCTGGCGGGCCGATGGTGGCCCGATCATAGTGGTTTTTGGATCCTCCCTCTCCTTATCAACATGAAAAAAAACGAAAAAAAAAACATTGTCAAATTTGCCAAAGTTGGACCCCTCTGACAATTTTTCTGGATCCGCGCATGGAGTTAAATAAAGAATTCTAATTATATTATGGAAATCAAATTTCACATTTTGTCTATGGCCGTATAGATTCGTTTAGTCACGGGGTTAGAGATCGAATCTTTCTTATAATGCAACAGCTTTCATCCCTTTCGTTGCTGTCTGTAGTGCTGAGTAGACATAGAGGATCTTACATGAGTGCTCATATTTTATTGAATTTATTAAAATAGTTGGGAAAAAGAGATAAAATGCAAGACTCGCCGAGCATTTTATCTCTTGCCCTGGTAACCCCCACACATTTCAATATACACTAGAAAAGAGCCCACGCAAGCGCGGAAATATTTCATGATTGTCAATTTACCTTTATTTTGCATTTAAAAAAGCTGAAACTTGTATCCCCCTTTCATGTGTGTTAATTTTTCACAGCTTTATGAAATCTGAAACTTGTATTGGCGATTCTAGTCGCCGAAATGACCATGGGCCCAAATAGGTATGGGCCGAAATGACCCGAAACCGGCGAGTTTTAATTTTTTTTACAAAAGCTGATACTTGTAAACATGATTATGCTTATATCTTCTCATCTTGAAAATCACTAAAAATCTTCAGCGAGGTGACTTTTACTATATTTGTTTTCCTCCAAACAATGCCAAAAATCGCTCAAATCCAGGTTCTTATTTCTGAACAATGCACTTTTTTAAACAGATTTTATTGATAGCGTCATTGCCTACTGCGTCAAGTGGTACGACCAAGCCTATCAATGTAAGCTGTTTAGCGACCTTGAAACTTAGGATTATTGAGCGTGAGTCAGAGAAAGGTGTCTTGAACTTTCATAACTCTAGTTGCCATCAATGGTAGTAATTAACTATTTTATAGAAGTTCTGTTTGTTTTGTGAGTCCCCCCCCCAAAAGTCTGTACTTGTTTAAAGCTAGTGTCAATTTAAGTTTATACTAAGGTCTGCTGATTATTATAGTTTAGTGTTGTGTTGGTTACTGGTACTGTCCAAAAATAGGGACAATGTCGGAAAAATTAGTCTGCAATTTTTTAAGTGGTAGCTGCCCAAACCAATAAATGAGTGGTTTTCACACTCAAAATGCAAAGAAATACAATATTTAAGGAAATTTTTGTATACCAAATTATCTTCTTCAAAGGCAAACCTGGAAATGTCGTTACTTTTCGTGGTTAAAAAACAAACTTTTTCTCCTTATTTTTCTTCCAACTTCTGATTGGGAATTTTACTGTGCCAATTGGGAAAAAGGAGGTGTTTCGCCTTTGGGAGTGGGGCCGAATTTCGCCCCCCAAAATGGCCTGAAAAGGAACACTGATGCCGAAATGGTTTGGATTGATTGGTGTTTTACGTCCCGGTAAACAATTTTTCAGTCATGTTGAGACGGAGCCACTTCTTCCTGGGTATTATTAGTACTTTGGGAAGGTGAAAGTGCTTTTCTCAAGGACACTACACAGCGGTCGTGGGGTTCGAACTCGGGGCCTCTAGGTCCCGAGTCCGACGCTCTACCACTGAGCCACCGCGCCTCCATATGCCGAAATACACTTCCCTTTTTACGACCATTATAGGCGAAACGGAGCGGTCTGGGGCGAAGTATTTCGCCGATTTGCCCTCAAACTGGAACCCTGCTTGTACCTGAAAGCTAACATATAAAATTTGGGTTTGATTGGCCCATCAATTTCCGAGAAAAGCCAGTTTTAATTTTCATATACGTAAATGACCTTTAGCCAAGG
Organism: Loripinus fragilis; assembly: GCA_964019695.1. Classification (NCBI taxonomy): domain Eukaryota; kingdom Metazoa; phylum Mollusca; class Bivalvia; order Lucinida; family Lucinidae; genus Loripinus; species Loripinus fragilis. Next base: position 502,819 of record CAXHUL010000477.1, on the reverse strand, counting down.
TCAAGAAATGACCTCGGCCTTCAATACTCACAATTCTTCATTATTTCAGTTGGTTTCAGGTCAGAGGCTGAAATATTTGTGAAAAAATCAACAGCTTTCACTTTTTCCTGTAGAAAAGCCTAAGTTAACAAATTTGACCTTGTTGTAAAATTGGTCAAGGTCAACCGTAGGTCATCATTTGAACAAAGTATGATGGGCAGAGTCACCACTGCTACATACCAAGTTTCGTGGAAATTGGTTCACCGGTTCCGGGGAAGAAGATTTTTGAAGGGTTTTTACCATATATGGGCGTGGCGGCCATCTTGGTCATGTGACCCAGATGCAACAAACAAACTTTCGTTCCCCCTACCCAAAGAGGCTCCACATAAAATTTGTCTTTGATTGGTCAAATGGTTTCCGAGAAGAAGATGTTTGAAATTGTTGACGACAACGGACCATGGGCATCCTACCTATAAGCTGACATATGCTGCTAAGGTGAGCTAAAAACAAATTCAACCTCAAGCCCTCACCAGTAGCTTGCACCTGACCGTTCTAAGGTGGTGATTTTGGTGTAGTTCTTACTTCGTTATTTGCATACCTGTCAACTTTTTGAAATCTTAAAGAGTGAGATTGCGCGCGACGCCCTTAAAATGGTTATTTTCTGCTCGCATTTACCGCGCGGACCAATTTTACCAAATTTTTTAGGAGTGAGATTTATTTTTTTCTAAGAACCAAAAAGGGATTATTGGGCCGAAATGACCATGGGCCGAAATGACCCGGAACCGACGATTTTTTTTTTTATTTTCTTTCTACAAAAGCTGATACTTGTAAATGCGGTTATGTTTATTTCTTCTGGTCAAGAAAATCACAGAAAAACTTCAGCGAGGCGCCTTTTACTAATAATATTTGATAGCGTCATTGCCTACCGTGATATAAGTGGTACGACCAAGCCAATCGATGTAAACAGTACATTATGCGCAGCGACCTTGACACTTAGGATTATTAAGCGCGTGTCGAAGAAAGGTGTGATGATTACCGCGACTAATAATCAGTTTTGATAAGGGATTATCTAAAATTACAGCCATATCTTTTTTTCTCTGGCGAGTTTGGCGGCGTTTTCCCCATTGTTGTTTATAATATGGCCGACTTGACACAGCATAATACACATATACATATGACATATACACAAAAATTCGGAACGCTTCGGTCATCTCCATTCAGTTTGTATTGGAAACCCAATCGATCTAAAAATAGTGACGCGTGACCATGAACGTGACATACACTAAATATAGAAACATTCGCCAGAGGGCGCAGTTCTTTTAGAAAACACACTTAATTCCAAAATTCTCTAAATCTATGCTAAATGAAAACTCATCCTAACCGAGATTATCAATGAAAGCAATATCTTAAAGTAACAGTAAAGAAATCAAGCATGAAAATGACCTCGATTTTTCAGTTTATGCGGTAATTCGTTTATTTAGTATTATAGATATTGACATCATGCAATGCCATCCTTGCTTTGTGAGAACACTTTTTTAGTTTTGGGATTAAAACAGTTGGTTCTTGGGTGATTAGCTCGATCTTTGTCGTTGGCACCCCTGGGCTGAATCTGTTTATTTTGTATTATTAACATTCATATCGGTAACTCGCATGGTAATAACTCTTAATTTCTTCTATTACAGGCCAGAAGTACAGTTACCGTAAGTTCACACATTATAACAGCTATTTAGTTGCTTGTAGTGTTGTTCTAGATACTTATTCACATTCTTTATTTAGGAATCACTAAAGAATGCATGTACTACACCTTAATATTTGTAATTTATAATCAGTAATTCTGGTCAAGTAAGGAATTACCATACTATAATAATATTTGTTATATGACTAGAGAGAATCCTGCCTCCAGATTGACATAATGTGTCTTCATAAATCTCTATGTCTACCTGGAAACTGGTCTAAACCGGTCCACAAGTTAAAATTGTATGAAAACCAGCTGGAACTAGTTTCCAGAAGCTAATAATTTTGACACTTCCACAATATTACCCTCTAGAGAGCTAAAAATAGCATGATGAGTGTGAAACTAGCATGTGCTGCATGAAATTGACATGGTTGCTGTTTTACCTCCCAACAGGTAAATTAAAGATTTTCATGAATTTTAACAACAGTATTGTTTTGTTTTGTTTGCTTATTTATCTTTGTTTTGAATAAACAAATTGTAAAAAAAAGTTTTATCATAACATTTTATATTCCCCATTTTGAGAATTATTATACATTTGAAAATGCAAAATACTATACATTAAAATATTTTAATGACGATTGCTAAAACTTGTACTTGATTGTATCGATTCCTGATCTTTGCAACCTTATTACTTTGTGAGAAAGTCCTTAGATGTCTTAGATTTGAGGTTGAACATGTCTTTAACAACAAAAGTGAAAGTAGCAAACATTTTTCATTCTTAAATGAAAAGTCATATAACCAAACAGTTATTGACTTCAATTTCGGTAGATATAAGTTTTTTTCTACCCTTAAAAGTGATATTCACTTTTTCGAGTAGATAAATCCTTATGTCTACCTCATTGAAGTCAATAATTGTATGATATTAACTTCTACCTTCAATTAAATCTTTATTAATCACGCACTATTATTATTGGCATATTGGCCCTTTTTATTGAAGGGGAAAGTGTTGTACCTGTCAACCGTCATATCAGTGAACATTACCTGTACTTGGAGTCCGATAACGTAGACAAGCACTGATGCATGAAGCACATACTAGGGATATGTGGATCGTACAATAAACCAATCTCCCGTACAAACTGTTGAAATGCCGAAAGGACTGTTTGCCAGTGACTGTCAACAGGTAAATACTGTCCAACCAGGCAACCAGCCTGATGCTACAAACCAGTCAAGTGCGACGCCAGTGAACCGCGAATAGCGGTGCGAAGAGAGCGACAAAAACTCCCACGATTCGATAAACAATTTATGTACACAAACAGACGACCAAAATAGATGCCAGTTAACAATATTGAGTTTGAATGTATGTGGTTTGCGATCTAAACAGAACTGCCCTGAGTTTTTATCACTGATAAGCCAATATGAAATCATATGCATACAGGAAAGCAAACTCGACGATGCAGATACTATTTCTATTTCTGGTTACCAAATATTTACAAAAAACCGTATGCAACTTTCGAGGTACAGATCAGGTGGCATAGCCCTTTTAGTAAAAGAGGAAATTTTACCCTTCATCAATATTATCAAAAATGACAGTAATCTTTTGCTTTGGTTTTCAATATCAAAACGTATCATGCCAAAAAACGAGGACTTGGTTTGCGCCATCGCATATGTCCCGCCGTGCGGGTCAAAATACGCACACGCTGATCCCTATCTCGAGTTGCAAAACGAATTTCGATAAATTTGCATTAGACAGTAAACATGTACTTGTGCTCGGAGATTTAAATTCACGAACATCTAACCTACAAGACTTTGTAAGATGTGACGAATTTATATGTGACATATTTGGAAACGATGACTTATTTGAAGAAAATATGCATGTTTTAAGATTTCTCAAATCCCTCAATATACCAACCGAAAGGAAAAATGCAGACCTACATACGAATTCCTATGGTTACCAATTAATAGAGTTCTGCAAGAATAACGATCTATTTATTCTCAATGGTAGAGTAGGTGATGATGTCAACCCGCCAAAACTAACGTGCAAAAACAGTAGTACCGTCGATTATGTCATATCAACTGCATACAATTTTGACTTTATTTCCTCATTCCGCGTTTTAGATTTTGATCACTTATACTCAGACGCCCATTGTCCCCTCGAGTTGGGACTAAATATACGTGATGCAAACAGCAAAACATTGCGACAAAATATACTCAACGTCAGTGAAAAGTTACCAGTAAATCGCATACACTTAACATAGGACAATATTTAGTTCATTCTGAACGAAAAACTGCGGATACTTCAATACTCAATTTTATGGCATAGAGTCCCATGCATCACCACTATGGAAAACGGTATCCATCACACCCCTTTGCATTATAATCTTTCATTGACGGACCCCTGTAGTTCCCATTGCATTGTATAGGAAAATGCAAAGTTTTGGTGCTACTTTAAGGTTTGATCCTCATTTTTCGCGTTTAATTGGATAACCTAAATCATTATGGTGGCGTTTTCAATGAAAATGTCTAGGGCATGTTCTGGCATGTTGTCTTCTGAAAATGACGATACCAAATTCTTAAAAACTGCGAAAAACATAAAATACACGTGCATCACATGCACCATAGTTCCAGGGCTCGTGTAACTGTTTTACCTCTCCAAACTATCATGCCGTTGCCCAGAAACATGAACGTAACAGTATCCAAAGAGCTGTACTATATATTTTCCGAAATATCGTAATTTCGATACTGGTAACTTTTCATTGACGCTGAGTATATATTCAACCAAAACTCATCAACTCCAAAAGTTAAACTATGGGACGAAAACAAGCCACATTTATTCGCCGAAAATTTAAATCAGAAAAATGTAAATAAACTGGTTACACAGCTTGACGAAATCTCAAACAGTAGTCAAATACAGTCCACAGATATCGACTCAGTTGTCAGTCAAATAGAAACACTGTTCATTTCTACAGCAGAGTCCTCATTTGGTTACCACCGCGAAACAAAGAGAACTGAAAATTCGGACAAACCAAAAAGTAAACCCTGGTTCAATAGAGAATGCAGAGGCGCCCGCGACACGTACCACAATGTGAGAAAGCTCTACAATAAGCATAAAACACCACATCTAAAATATCTCCTAAAAGATGTCAGTAAAACCTACAAAGTTACAATAGCACAAAATAGCAGGAAATTTAGAAATTCAAAGATAGATAAACTGAAAAACTTAAAATTTGCAAAACCTAAAGCTTTCTGGAAAATTATAAATTCCGTAGATAAAAAGAAAAAACACATGGCCCCTTTAAATGACTTGTATGAATATTTTAAATCATTAAATGAGGAACCCAATTCTGGGCATAGCCCAACCGAATCTGACTGGGGTTGCCCACAATCAGAGGAAACTCGTCGACCACCAAACAACGATATTAATGTCCCTTTCACTGAAAAAGAGATAATAACGGCTGTGAAAAATTTAAAAAATAACAAAAGCCAAGGACTCGACAACATTTTAAATGAACAACTTAAAAGTACTATTCAAGTTATGTCCCCTATCTACGTCAAACTATTCAACATCATATTCGATACGGGACTAGTCCCCGAAAGCTGGGCAATCGGTAATATTTTGCCCATCTTCAAAAACAAGGGAAATCCCGACCTACCAGAAAACTATCGCCCAATTACATTACTAAGCTGCTTTGGGAAATTATTTACGTCAATTCTTAACACAAGAATAACCCAATTTTTAGAAGACAATGGAATTTTAAACTCTTGCCAAGCCGGATTTCGCAAAGGTTTCAGTACATCTGATAATCTCTTTATTATTCAAAGTCTGATTGAAATCTCAAAAGCAAATAAGAAAAAGTTATTTTGCGCTTTTATAGATTTTAAGCAAGCTTTCGACAAAGTGTGGAGAGATGGTCTGTGGCATAAATTACAAAACACACGTATAGATGGAAAATGCTTACGATTTATACAACACATGTACCAGCATATAAAATCAAGGATAAGTACCTTAGAAGGAGCCACAGCCTTTTCCCCCTGCCAAGTTGGGGTAAGACAAGGGGAAATCTCTCGCCTATAATGTTTTTGATTTTTTTAAATGATTTGGAAAGTTTCTTACGCTTCAAAAAGGCCCAGGGGATAACTATTTCAAGTAGTGAGGGTGAAGACTACTTTATTTTCTTGAAATTATTCATATTACTTTTTGCGGACGACACAGTCCTGCTCAGCAATAGTAAAGAAGATTTGCAATTTTCACTAAATTTATTTGAAAAGTACTGCGAAGAATGGAAGTTGCAGGTTAATACAACAAAAACTAAGATCTTGATATTTTCGGGCGGAAGGATACCACAAGGCCAAAAAATTCTTTTTAAAGGCGAAAATTTAGAAATTGTAAATGAGTACAAATACCTCGGAATATTCTTAACGCGTAGCGGTGCATATCAAACTTCAAAAAAACGCATTGCAGATCAAGCCAATAAAGCCCTATTTTCATTGTTACGCAAGATAAGGACGCTCGACCTGCCAATATATATGCAAATATACCTATTCGACAAAACTGTAAAACCAATACTCCTGTATGGCAGTGAAATTTGGGGATTTGGGAACTTAGATATAATTGAGAGAGTCCAGTTGAAATTTTTCAAACACATCCTTAATATGAAGAAAACGACGCCATCTTTCATGGTCTATGGTGAGCTAGGCCAATACCCACTATATATCGATATTTATAATAGAATTATTTCATTTTGGACAAAATTAGGCGAAAACGGTAAAAACGAAATACTTTGGGCATTATATAGACATATATCGCACCTACATGAAGGGACCAAAATCAAATCAAAATGGTATGAACATGTAAAACAGCAAATCTTTTCAAATGGCTTCGGTAATATATGGGCCCTACAAAATGAAGTGAACGGTAAATGGTTTACTCAGGCTTTTAAACAAAAACTTAAGGATCAGTATATGCAGACATGGCATGCACTTGTAGACAAATCATCCAGCAGTGTTAACTACAGAACCTTTAAAGTTACATTTGAAATGAACAATTATTTCTCATATCTATCCAACACGAAATGCAAAACATTGACTGCATTTCGAACCAGGAATCACAGACTTCCAGTCGAGGTAGGAAGGTGGTCTGGAATCCCACTAAATGAACGATTATGTTGGCTATGCAAGGCAGAAGTGGGTGACGAATTCCACTATTTATTGAAATGTACCCATTTTAAAGACATACGACCAAAATATATAAAACCCTATTTCACGAAAAATCCGAACGTTTTGAAATTCAACAATCTCATGAACAGTGCAAATAAAGAGATAATCAGAAAACTGACTACATTTATAGATATAATAATAAAGAACGTTAAACCTAGTAATATCGTCACCGACTTCTGACAAACATAGGTGCAAATATACCAAAAACCGACACTGGCAAACATTATCTTATCCACAAGTTCAAACATTTGCTTTGGTGCTCACAGCAACCGTCTCATTGAGACGGTTCCTTTGAGCACAAACAGCACATGGTTCGACTGAGATACAGTCTCATATAAAATACCTGCTCAAATTTACAAAACTATGTCTCGATGTATAATAAATGTGCGATTTCAGAAAAAAACGAACAAAAAAAAGACATGTATGTATATGTATAACGTTCCATACCACAGTGTGAACACTTTTAACCCATTGCCTGCTAGTCCAACTGATGCAAACAGTTTGGACCCAGATCAGACCCTACAAAGCGTTGTGCCTGATCTGGATCCAAACTGTTTTACAATCTCAAAATTTTCTGGAAAACAAACAGCAAATCATGAAATTTTTCGGGCATGCAAAGAGTTAATGACCAATGTGGTATGACTTAAATATTGTTGATTTGCGAAACGCAAAATACTTACTATTCTTTATAAGAATCCAAATAAAAACTACTGGCACAAGTCCAAACGTGTCCAATGAATGAAAGTAAAACTAGGCCAAGACTAAGTAGCCACTATTGCACGAGATCTACAAGCTTATTGTTAAGCATTGAGACCAGATTTACCTTGCAGCTATCGGCGGACATAACTGAGGATAAATCGGGCCTCAATTGAATTGAATACCTGGATAGAATAGGATATATACACATGGCTACTTTAAAATCGATTCTCTTTGAATCATGCATTTAAAATGACATTGCATTGTATTTGCTCTCTAGTTGTTAAATATAAATGTAATCTGAGAAAAATAAAGCAAATAAAAGGACACAGATCTGGCACGACAAAATGTCGGGCCTGATCTGGATCCAAGCTGTTTGACACTAATCGCAAGGAAAGGTACATGTGACAATATTTCAAGATTATTTTATACGAACAGACCAAAGTTCCACGTGGTGGCCACGGTAGATCCAGCTGAGTTGGCCCAATCGGGGTCTACTCAACAGGATCTTAAGTGTCTGTTTCGATCCAAAGTGTCTGGTCACTAGATCAGCGGTGTCACTTCAACTGTCAATATAATGACAAAGATTCTGGTATATTACAATAATTATTACGCTCTGAATAACTTTAGTAGAAAAACTATCAGCTTTATGAAAACTTTGAGAAACACAATGATAAAACATATTTGTAAACTTTCCTGAAACAGAATGCTCATTTGGTTTGGTGGACATCGGACCAATACCGATTCAACGTCAACGTGACGTTGCAACGGGATTGATTCGACGTCTGTCCGACGCTCTGTGTCTGTACCGTTCCAAACAAGTATAGTTTGGAAAATAGATATATAAAAAACCCATATAAATAAGAATAAATACAGACCCCCCCCCCATACCAGTGCGACTATGAGGAAACAATGTCGTACTGACGTCGGTGCAGCGTCGTGATGTCACTCGCTCCGATGTTGGTACGAAATTGTTCCCTTGACCCTCTGGTCACTGACCGATTGGTATAATCGGCGCAGGGGCAATATCAAATCAGCGCGCGCGCTACCTTGCGCAGACGATGGTACGATACTGCCCCTCGCGATCTATCGATATTCACTGAGTGACTCTAGATTCATCTACATGGATGAGAAATATAATGCAAATTCCTTTTGAAAAAAAAACACCCAAAACATTATACACATTCAAGTTATCTCCCTTTACAAGAGCATATTCAATGTCCCGGGCGGGTTCAGATGTCTAACAAACATCTAAATCCGCAAATTAAATTGAATTAAAATTGACAATTTAGTAAGATTCTCCAGTTTTGCAAGTTCTATATTCAGCTAATATCAAATTTAATCTTACCAAAATTGTAAATCCTTTTAATAACAATTTTCGCCAGCAGCATGGCATATCCAGAAGAAATTTAGTTTCGCTCCAATGACCCCACGCTTGCCACGAAAGATACAATATACTGATCAAACATTATTAAGTACCCTACCTATTGTGTCGCTCTCTTGATATTATTATTTTTTTTTCCTTTTCTTTCTTTGATATTTTTTTCTTCTTCTCCCTATCATTTTAGATGATCCTAGAGTCATTTGTGTTGCCATATTTTCACTTCATATTTGCTTGTATGTACTAGCTCCTCATGTTGTTATATTTGTATAACCTGAGTGTATCAAATAAACTTGGAAGCCAATTCTCACCCTACGATCTTCTCAACTGTTGGAACTCTTTAACCCTAGACTTGTTAGGCAGACTAGGTAAGTAGATGATGCATTGATGCATTGATAAGTTAGGGGTCTTTCATGCAAACCAAACTTCTATGTGTCTTAATCCACTTCAGAACTAAGGGTTAGGTTGACGTGCAGTGAAACCGGTTTAAGCCCTCCAGTAAAATATTTTTACTGACCGCTCCAAGGTGGTGCTTCTTTTGTGGATCATTTACAGTAAAACCTGTCTAAAACGGCCACTCTGAAAACGACCAAAATTGATTTTTAAGACCAATTATTGCTTTATGCAGGTCAAAAGTATTGCAGAATGCTCCAAGGGGAGCATTCTGCAATACTTTCGACCTTCATTTAGCTACCATTTGTCATTAATATCTTTGTTCTGTCTTTTTTAGAGTGACTGCTTAAGACATGCTTTACTGTATGTTATTTTTGTCTTGTTTTGTTATGCTTTCGTGTGCGTCTGTTTATTGATGCCTTGTGGTCACCTACTGGAAAAGGACTGGCCTCTAAACTCTCGTTTGTGATGGCTAATTGTGACGTTGTCACTTTTCCATTGGTATCCTGGGTCAGGTGTGGTGCTTAATTGTATCGATTCTTGATCTTTTCCCCCTTTCTTACTTAGATGAAGTGGTGAGCAGATTCAAAAAGTGCTCCACTGAACACTTTATGACTGATAATAACACAAGAACGAAACTGGATCTTTATTGAAGTGCAAACACTAAATATTGTAAAATCCAAAAAGAAAGTGATTATGACCGGGGAAGTGATACAATCATAGACATCAACCCATGGCACCATAGGGAAGAGACAATAGACACATACACACAAACATAATACTATAATTACAACAGCCATAACATTTATTGATATCCATTAATTTGATTGGTCAAGAATGGTCATCTGATTGTATTGACCTGTATTTCATTTTTCAATGAACTCTGGTTCGTATTTATGAGGGGTGGGGAATTTAAATGACATTTCATACCTCAGTGTAAAACGCAGAAAAATAACTTTCAATTCTTATAATTACAACTTATTTCGTTATTCTTTCTCCCAAGCATGTTTTAATTATGTTTTCTATAGAATAACGTTTCCAGTTAATAACGTTTAGCGCATTTAGACTTTGACGTGCACTATGACGCTCGCGCGTATGTAGACGTCAAGACGTTAAAAACAAGATGACGGGGAGATCGTTTTAGACAGCTGATCGGCATGAATTCTGTTCATTTAAGCGTCGTATGTAAGTTTATCTAATAATTTTCCATCTGAAAATGTCTGTGTAAGTGTAAAGTAACGTGTACGTAGTTGCTCATCATAAAAACATTGCACAGTATCACAACAGACGTTCTGCCGTAAATGTCCCAGACCCTCATGAATATGAACTGAAGTTCGCAAAAAAAGAAATACAGGTCAATACGATTAGATGACCATTCTTGACCAATCATATTAACAGATCTCAATAATTGTTATGACAGTTGTAATTATATACATATGGTGTCTTTATAATCTATTTTCATTATTTCAAAATTTAACACATATATCAGGGTTAGTCGAATTTTAATTAAGATACATTGGAGTTTGTAAATAGCGCCAATCTATGATCAGATTTAAATACTTTGTGTCAAAAAATATACTGAAACGGACTTCATTACCTGTCCGCGCTTTAGTATAGATATTGCTCTGAAAGTCAGCTGTTAGCTAAACTCTATTTGTATGTTGACTTTAAATAGTTACTTGAATGGTAAACAGTTTTGACCTTTCTGTTAATTTGTAGAGTGCATGTCAATGCTGTTTAAATATTCTCCAATTGGCTGCAGCACATAGATGAATCAATGTACAAATGAGCTGTGGCATGCGATTTCCGACAATATGGCATTTTGACAAGTGTAGACTCAAACGAGCCTTGTAGCCTCCTTTTAAGCGTAGAAACTCCAAATGATAATCGTTCAGTAGCTTAACACTCATAGAATATTCAAGCCACTACCAAAGGCTCTGATCACACTGCGCGTATGCGCAGGCTGGTCTGAGCCTTTGTTGGTCGCACATACCATATTGTTGGAAATCTCATGTTGCGGCTCAAATGGGGAAAACACAAACAAGTGAATGTGACCCTAGAATGCCACAAACACAGACCACAGACCATTTATGGTATTACTTGGAAGAGACACAGAACACAGACCCACTATACACGAAAACAAGAACAAAATTAAAGTTAAGCAACCAGCTTTCTCGCACACCAGATCAGGATTTCCGCTGTTTTCCTATATGATAAAATTCTAACTCACATACCCTGTACCATCCTGTGGGAGAGACAAAAATCGAACAACCGCACGTTGATAGACAAGTGATGTCATTGTCATGTTAACATGACGTCACTATGCCATATTACATCTCAGAATCTATAGGAATTTTTAGTCATAAATTTTGGTTATCAATGGTAAGCAAGAAAAATAATTCATTGTTTGTGTGAGGATGGGACAGAAAAAAATATCCCAAGGTTTGCCGTTTGGCACCAAAATGAACAGCCTTTGCTATCCCACTGTCACACTCATGATATATTCTTATACAGTAAAACCTGTCTTAAATGGCCACTCAAAAATAGACAAAGGTATTAACGACAAAAGGTAGCTTAATGAAGGTCAAACTATTGCAGATTGCTCTCTTGGAGCAATCTGCAATACTTTTGACCTGCATTAAGCGATAATCGGTATTGAAAGCCAATTTTCAGTCTTTTTTTTGAGTGGCGGCTTAAGCCAGGTCTTACTGTACTGTATTCCCCAGAAAACGAAAAGCATAATTAGACAGAACACTTTAAAATACACCCACAAAACAATGCCTAAACACAAAAACTCCACATACAATGAGAGAAAAAACACTCAATCACCAACAACAGAAACCAAAAATTAATAGTAACATCATTTTGTAAGCTCCTATAAAACAAATGGACATAAAAAGCAACACATATATTATGCAAGAGACAAAAATAAATAAATACATTAAAATAGATATAATTGTTACCCCCCCCCCCCCACCCCATTCCACTGGACAGGGATTCCACTACACTCATGGCGATCTAGGATTTTCTCTAAAATTATTCCAAATCGCCGCGGAAGCATAGACTGCTACACGATTTGGGGACTTGATGCTTCCAGTACGCTTCCACTATGCTTCTACTACGCCCCCGTTACGCTCCTGCTACGATTTCACTGCGACAATGAAGATCTGGCTACGCTTAGCCTACGCTGATGGCGATGTAGCTACGACCTTGCTGTGACCTTGGCGGTGGAGCTAAGCTTTCCTTGCGCTTTTGTATCCTTTTTATAGATAGAATGATAATTTTATTCGCAAAAGGCCTACTGGCCTATGAGCTACATACAATACGCAAACAGAGAATATTTGAGTACGTTGACATGAAAGCAAACATGAAATCTGAAATTCAAATAGGCTTCTACTACGACTTTGGGGCTTCTACTGCGCTCTTGCCTTTTCCGTTACAATGCGTGTCATTTTGACCAAAATTTCGAATCGTAGTGGAATCGCCGTCCAGTGGAATGGGGTTTTTAGAAAAATCATGAGGTGCAAACTATAAACATGAAGAAATATTGAGTAGGTAAACATAAAAGCATTTTACTTGTATTTATATTTTTTCAGATCAAGTGCAATGTAAAAATTTTAATATCAAGTAGAAGTCCATATTTCTTCAAGAAAAAGTTGTTTATTCCCATACAGCGTAAATGGTGGAATTCATGGCGTGACATTTCTTCTGGTGTTTCTTCGTCATTCATTGATTTATATCTGTATTTCTTTATTCTGAAAAGATAAACAAAACAAAAAATGAGCCACCACACGTGATTTCCAACAATGTGGCATTTTTACAAGTGTAGACTCAGGCGAGCCAGTGAAACCTGCTTTTAAGCTTAGGAACTCCAAATGCTGTTCAGTCAGTAGCTTAACAGTCATAGAATATTCAAGTGACTATCAAAGGCTCTGATCAGACTGTGCATATGCGCAGGCTGATCTGAGGCTTTGTTGGTCCCACATTGTTGGAAATCTCGTGTTGCAGCTAATATAAAGTATACAAGTAACCATCTCAAAATGCAAGTAGCATAGCAGGACAATCTTGTGGGGTTTTGGTTTGTTTGTTTTGATTTTTTCATCCCTGTTACAATTTTTCAGTTATGTCGGGATGTTTTTTTTTGGGTTGAACCAGTTTTAAGCAGTAGATAAAGTGTCTAGCTCAATGACACAACACAGTGTACCCGCAGGCGGTGAGTCTCAAACTAGTAACCTGTCAATCTCTAGTCTAACACTCTAGCATCAGAGCCAATGTGTACGGCTTGGAAATTCAGTTCTTAGCTGTTATGTGTAAAGAAACTGAGCCAGTTCATGAGATCTCTACTTATTTATAGCTCCAGCTCAGGAAACTTTTGAATTAAAATCAGGCCTCTTGATAAGAGTGAGTATTGGAAATTTATTTTCTTTATATCTCACCCAAAACATATGTTGTGAGTACTCAAAAGAACTGTCTCAATGAGATGATTCTTTTGAGCACCCAATACATATGTTTAAATTGATAGGTAAAAAAATATTTACAATTTTAAGCTCATAAAATTTCCTTATCCGGATCTATGTAAAATGTGATTATGGATCTATGTAAAATATGATTATTTCCACCGTCTCATCGAGACAGTTTGTTTGAGTACCCACAACATTTGTTTTAGTTGAGAAATAAGAAAGTTGAAATTCAGTTTAACACTCTTATATTGGGGTCTGTTTGACGTTGACTTTGCGCAGAGTCACTCTTTATCTGAGTTACCTCTCATATTAACTGCATTGTCGCACGTTGCCTGATAAACGTTGTCTGATAAACGTTGTCTATCGCATGACGTTGTCTATCTCATGGCATGTGCCTTTATCAGGTCATGATGACTTTGCAATTTTTGAATGACGTCGCAAATGACAGTGAATCAACACAAAAATCGAAAATTACGTCATGACCGCTAGTTTGAAGAGAGAAACAATAGGTAAACTGATAAATAGAAAACCAGGCTCACGTTTTTTTATATTAAGTATACCAGGCTTGGCTTTCAGAATGCATGTTGAATCACTCGGCAAGCCTCTTGATGTCAACAAGCATTCTCATAGCCTTGCCTGGTAAAATTGATATCAAAAGACTCTCATCTAGTACTCTTTAAACGAGTATGTGCAGTTATCTGGTAGTGCTTAGTGGCCAAACGTTTAACCTGAGCCTTTATTTACCAACCAGCATCACTGTCATAAGCTGCAAAGGCTCTGGTGAGACTGTGCCTGGTTTGAGCCTTGAGATAAGTACCATAATTACATGAACTGGCTCAATTCATTAATCATAATCAGCCCATTAGAGTTAAGATCTTTATTGAAAATTTGCCAGAACATTTGCTGCTCGCACACACAATATTAGCACCATAGATGAGCCCACAGGGAGGTCTGTGCTCCCTTAAAATAATGCAATGATCTCCCCAAATATTTATACCTTCTGCCAGAAATAAGAGAACCAGTAAAGCTAAATATAGATTATACAACGCACATGCTGGTATAGATGAAGCTATAGTTGAACCAGAAATAACGTTGATGCCAGAAATAATAGAACCAGTAAAGCTAAATACAGATTATACAACGCACTTGCTGGTATGGATGATGTTATAGTTTGATCCTAAAATAACTTTGATGCCAGAGACAAGGGAACCAGTAAAGCTAAATATAGATTATACAACTTACTTGCTGGTATAGGTGTGGTTGTAGTTGAACCAGAAATAACGTTGATGCCTGAGATGAGGGAACCAGTAACTAGAGACTCGAAGAAAAGGTAGAGGGGCATAGTGCTGTTTCCTGGAATTTCTACCCCACTAGCGCCTTCATACACAGTGACACGCTCTACAAACAATAAGTAGTTACAAAATGTGTACGATCTACGTTACAGACGACTTATGCCACATATAATCTAGCTTTAGTGAACCATTTTAAGGATGCATAGAGGATCTTATATTACTGCTCACGTTTTATTGAATTTACTAAATCAAAAGTTTATCTTTTTTGGCAACGAGTTTAATAAAGGACCTCGGACAGTTTCCTATTCAATCTGCCCAAATTTTGACAGCCTGTGGCTAGCATAATGCATAACTGACAACTATAGTTTTGTGCTTAAATGCAACACTTACATTTAGTGCATCTAACAAAATAAAAATATTTTGAAATTATTGCAAAATTATGCCAGGACTTTGGGGTTTAGGGGGTGGGGGTATTTTTTGTGACTAAATTTTATCTCACAGAAAGTCAAAGTTTCGCCGAGTATTCACCTAAATACATGTTAATATAATGTTTGCGGCATAAAACATGAGACGAAAGTGATGCGTTTGCATAAAATTCGGGTTGAGAAGATTTCATTGTTTCATCTAAAGAAGTGTGCTGTCAATTACTTTTGACTATTACCTGTAATGTTTCGAGTTCAGTCAGTTCGACTTGTGCACTGAGGTGTATCTATCTGTATACTGTATAAATCATAGTCTAGATAAACACAGTTTTTTAGCGTAAAATCGTAATATTTTCTTACAAATTAGATTTAACCTATCATTTTGGTGCTTAAAAGAACCGTCTCATTGCGATGGTTCTTTTGAGTACCCACAACAGAATGTTTTGGTTAAGAAACGGGACAATTCATTTCTTTGTAAGCACTCATAACTAAAGCCCTGATATATGCCATTGCCAATTGATATTTACCTACAGGTTTTTACAAAAAAGTTTCTAATAAGTTTTATAATAAAGTGTTTTTGAGCATTTTGACAGCGTTCCCCCCCGTGACCAAACATGCCGTTTTTATATGATGTGTGAAATGTAAAACTACAACTGTATGCAAAAGGATTAGTTTGGTCACGGGGGGGAAAGCACCTCAGTAAAACTTTTTCTATTTTCTATATGTTGAATAGCAAAAACGGACTTTTCAACCCATATTATTCAATTGGTACTTGTCCAATGAGAAAACGACTTTTGTGGATAAGTCGAGGGTTGAACCTACTATCTTTTTCATAGAAAAAATATCATTTTCTTTGAAACTTTTCTCTGGTCATTTTTATGGGCAATCCTTCATTAAGACTGTCCGAGGTCCTTAAAAACAAACAGGAGCTAGAATGTTAGATTGAATTTATCATATGGTCCTCAACGCAAGAAAACGTGTCTTTGCCGATTTGCGAGTTACAAAGACGCAGACCAGCCTGTAATTTGCTTATTGAAAAGTACCATATCTGGACTTGCCACGAGCAAAATTTGCTAGCTAGCCTCTGTAGCTAAACAGGCTGGTTTGAACCTCACTTTGTGGGAAAGCCCCAAGACAGGTTTTCTCACGTCATGGCTCAAATTGAACATATACAACTGATTTTCACTGTTTGCTAAGACAAAATTGATCTTCAGTGAAAGAAATATGATATAATTACGGGTATTTGGAAAGTATATACAATAACCCACCCTCCATGGTAACTTCTGGCTTGCCATAAACCGTTAATAAAAGAATATGGCAGATTTGTACTATCTGCCATGCTTAACAGTACTTACTGCCAAGTTCAATCAATAGGTATGTACTGACAAGTTCATTCAAATTGTGTCTCTATAGCCTCTTTGGCATGCCATCGATGTTATTAGTTGGATATGGCAGTTCTGTACTTTCTGTCATATTCAAACAGTACTTACTGCCAAGTTAATTCAAGACGAGTTGTAATCTTTCAGCTTTAATAATAGCCCCTCTGGCTCGCAATCAAATGTTAATAGCAGACTATGGTAGTTCATAACTGTCTGTTCTTACTGACAAGTACAATCAAGAGGTATTTACTGCCAAGTTCAATCAAGAGGTACTTACTGCCAAGTTCAATCAAGAGGAGTCGCAATCTTTCCTCTATAGCTCCCTCTGGCTCACCATCAAATGTTAATAGCACATCTACATAGTACAACCCTGCTATTGTATCATTTTCTCTGCAAAATACAACACAGTGTGTCAATGAATGGAGTGCAACATAGTGTGGGCCTCGACGCAACAATTTTTGCTTGTAGCAAGCCTCTGGTAGCTTAGGCTGCTGTCCATTCTCAGGTGATAAAACATAAGTGAGTCATAAGCCCTTTTCCCTGTTTAATCATAGTGTGTTAATTTGATTACATTGTTTCTCTTTGATGATTGCATTAGATCAGAATCCTCATTGTGAGCTGAACATTTCTTGTACTTCAACAACAGAAGAATCTAGGGCAAAGATTTGGTACCAGTAAAACGCATTTAAGCCCCACTGTGGCTTAGGCTGCTGTCCGTTCTAAGGCGGTGGTTCTATTGTTGTTGACTTGTTGTTTATTGTTACTCCCATTGTAGGAGTCTGTAATTGTTCCTTGTTTTTGTTGTACGTTACTTTATGTCCCTTCTAGTTTTGCAATCATCTTGATGGGGAAGAGAAAGCTGGTTGCTTTGCTTAGTTTGTCTCCCTGGTGTCTTGTGATTGTTGTGTGGCTCTTCCTTGGGGTGCCATGTGTTTGTCTGCAATTTGTGATTGTGATATTTCCTGATTATACTCACTTTTTTTGGGAGGTTTCTGAAAAAGTGAGACTCAAGCCAGTCTCCTCAGCTACAGAGGCTAGCTAGAAAATGGCATTTCAATAAGCAAATATCATAAGCACTGATCAGACTGCGCTGATGCGCAGACTGGTCTGGGCCTTTGTTGTTCACAAATACACGGAAAAAGGTTTTCTCGCGTCGAGGCCTGCGTGTCGTTGTGGTCAGGTCAATGTTTTTTTTTTTAATTTTTCGTATGAGTCTCGACGCAATTTAATCTGTCTTCATGCTTTCTGACAAAACGATACTCAAAACAGTCTCATCAGATACAGCGACTAGCTAGAAGATTGACATTTTGCTTGTAGCAAACCCAATGGTAAATTAGGCTGCTGTCAGTTCTTAGGAGTTGGTTTTGTTGTTGTTGATCTAGTTTTTTTATGTACCACCCATTTGTTTTTGGGGGTTCAGCTTTTATGTGTTTTAATGAGTTACTTGACTACAACATATGAAATAAAATTTGTTTTTTCTTCCAGGGACACATTTATGTCTCTTTACCAGCTGTATCATGTTTAATGAGAATGGGTAATCTTACATCTAAATGTTTACATTTTGAAAATTAATGTTTTACTGATGGATAAATGAAAGTTGGGAACAGGCTTCAAATGTAAGCAACACCAGGAAGAACTCCGTCTATGCAAGCTATATCTTAGAATAAGAGGCAATCATTAAGGATTGGTGTCAACTACATTTTCAATACACGGGCTTCATTATTGATCACTTTGAAAGAAATTTCAATTTTAAACTTACCTGGGGAAGCGCAGTGGCTCAGTAGTAGAGTGCTTGACTCAAAACCGAGGGGCCACGGGTTCAAGCCTTTCCGGCATCACTGTGTTGTGTCCTTGAGCAAGAACATTAATCCTACCTTAGAACTGGTTCAACCCAGGAAGATTGTTGATGGGACGTAAAGAATCAAATCAAACAAGCAAACAAATAAACTAACCTGAACTGTGTAATGCTGCAGTTTTCATATTGAGATATGCCTCTAGAAACAATCCAATCAAACTGTAAAAAAAAACATATCATTTTTGCAGTGTTATTACATGACTAGCACGCGACATATGGTACTTATCACACTAGCAAGTTTATGCAGCAAAGGCTCAGACAAGACTGTACATATGTAGAGAAAGCATCATACAATATATTAGACCTCTAGCCCTGGTGCTTCTGTCAGCATGTGTGTTTAAAGGACATAACTATGACATAAGTACCATGCGCGGATCCAGGAATTTTTGTCAGGGGGATGGGTCCAGGCTAGATGTCCAGAAAACAGCCTGGAAAACGTTGTTTTTTGTTGTTGTTTTTTATAGTCCTCAGCTTAATTTACAGTTTACAGAGGGGGTCTACTGGTTTTATTACAATGAAAACTATAATTTTCCAAGGATCCAGAGGAGGTCCAACATTTTCCAGGGGGGAGGTCCAACTTTTTCCAGGGGGGTGGTCCAGCTTTTTTTTGAGGGGGGGGGTCCAAATGCTAATTTCTATAGAAACCCATATAACTTGTGATTTTCGTGGGGGGGGGGGGGGGTCCGGACCCTCTATCCCCACTCTGGATCCCCACATGAGTACCAAAATAGTATGCGTTGGTCCATAGAGATTGCTCAGAGTTTTACCATTTAAAGGTATAATGTCTCTGAGTGTCAATTTTGTCTTAGCAAACAGTGCACACCCTAATGGCTAGCCACCTTATGCGACATTCTTTTGGAGTAGTTGCTGTTTGTCATAATATCTGTTTAGGGATGTCAAGTCCTCAAAGGGTGAAATTCATTTTGAAAGGGATAGTTATGAAGTATTCTTCTTTGATCAAATGCGCCAGTATTACAAAGAAACTCTATATTTTGTTGATTTTTCGGGGGGGGGGGAGGTCCAGACCCACTGCCCCCCCTCTAGATCTACCCATTATATATGAAGGAACAAGTTACAGCTGATTTTGATATATAGTTCTAATTATTCTAACAAATGAAATATATCAACTGTTGTTAAAAATATCAACTCGAGTGATAGTTTTCACTTAAGAAATGAATTCAATTTTTGGAATGTTCATGGAATCATGAATACTTTGGGTCTCTTGCAAAGTAAGTGAAGCTCCAAGTATTCAGGATTCCATGAACATTCCAAAAAATGAATATATTGCTTTTATTTACATGATATTATAAATATCTAATATAATGAAATTATTTATAATTTAGGGAAAACAGTTTGTGTTTAATATGTAATTGCATTAACAGTTTTGTTGGTCTGTTAAACGAAATAGCGGAACAGCCAGTGTAAACTCGGACAGCCAATGGATCAAACAAGAGGCTTATTTTGCACGAGTAACTCAGGTGTGGCTCGCTGTCAATTACAGAACCAGTGTAACTTTTGGCAAATGAATTTGATGTTCCAAGCGTATTGCACAGCCGAGTGAGCTTGGCAGCTGCCAATCAAATGTATGCCATTCATGAGGCTATGAAGGGTTGCAAAATTCGAAAAGTTTCATTAAAGGCTTGCTTTGAAAATGTAAATATTATATGTTATCAGCAGTACAAATTGAAAGATATAGAATAAATGTTTTACTACCAAAGTGTATTCTGCTAGAAGTGACATTTTGCATTTTTGCCACCTATAGATCATTTTAGCGAAGTTGGACCCAGATCTGGTCAGACACCATGTGCATCTGATTTTGGATCCAAACAGTTAAGCTTTGGTGACTTGGTGTTTAAATTAAGACGATTGTTGGTTAAATTTCAGTGCAGTTCATTAAAATAATTTCCCATTATAAAAAGATTGGCTATAACATTAATGTATTGCAACAGACTGCATGCTTGGTGGTCAACCCAATCACGGTTGGCAACTTTGCTTTCCTCTTTAATTGCACGCCCGTGGGTGAGACTTCAGGCTCTATGATGGTTCCAACTTAAAGACTTATCTATTGATGAGATTGTTGGGGCCTGATACTTTGCCTGTTGTTGGGCCCACTGGGGTTTACCTGTTGAATTTCTTTTGCTCCTGTATTCTGTTTATTTACTGTTGAGTCCTTATCTTTGCTTAATCTCCTTTTTATATCTTGATGTATATGTTTTAAGAGATGATGCATTAATAAGTTAGGGTCTTATGTTTAAACTGGGTGCTAAGAAAATATTTTCAATTTTATGCTAAAGGATCATTGACGGTTTGGGCCTTATACGCCTATTTTTCTGGTTCACAGAACGCTGCTTTTGAGCTTCTAGTGTGGTGCATGGTGTATCAGTGCAATGGATGAATCTAATGGCAAGTGTCAGCTAGCAAAATATTTTCAAAATTCCTACGCACTCGAGAGTTATGGCCGGTAGAAAGGGGAGGGGGTCTGAAATTTCATGAAAATAAAAAGTGCTTTAAAAAGTGATTTCTGCACGTTTTCTTGAATTATTTGGTAGGCATGGTGATATCTATTGATTATACCATATGCAGAGTATAAACGAATGACGATAATTGATGAAATTGTTTTAAAAACAAAATATGTTTTGTAATAAAATTATTTTGGGGAGATAATTTAGAAGTTACCTGTACATTTTTGACTACATGTACCGTAAATAATACAAAACTGAAAGCTCAACAAAAGAAATAAATATTTTTGAAGGAATGAAAGTGTCCCATTTAGCATTGGAAAGTAAAAATGATTCTAACTAGATCCTTTGAATATTACTTTTGCTTTGTTTAAAGGGCATAGCATGTTGAATGTATTTAAAGTGTCCGAATATTTATGGTATACATATGCATGTATATCCCTATAGGAGACAATATATTGAACACCAAAGTATTTACCTGTTTTAACTTTTTGCATGCCAGTGGATAATTTTGTCGTTTGCTGATAGCCTTTTGCAAACATTTTGAACCCAGATGAAGACCAACAGAATGTCCCTCTTGATCTGGATCCATACTGTTTGACACTCTGATGGTGGTCCTGGGTGGTTTATTTTTAAAAACCTTATTTTGAAGAAAGTCAGCAGACGAAAATAAAAACATGAACAATTGCCTAGCATGCAAATAGATAAGTACAGGACGTTTGCAAAATAATGTGTCATTTAATAACAGTGAGATTTTTTCTTATGAAAAATGCATAAAACCTTGCTAATTCTACTTTTAATCTTTAAGTACTTTATATTAAACTAGCACAGAATACAAAGCAATTTAGGAGGTTGGTTCTAGAGAATTTCATTACTGTCATTAATTTCTTATTTGGTAGAAAAGGCATTTTATGGGCTTAGACCCTGGGTTTTTGGGCTGCTGAACATCTTTCCCCCCCATGTGCCAGCAAGCCACTTTCATACAATGTGTAAAACATGGTTACACATATACATGCAAAAGCTTTTGCTGGCACAGGGGGGGGGGAATGATATTTTAAAAAATGTTTTCGGATTTCTATATATCTTAATGTAAAACTGATTGTTCTACCCAAATTTTTTACATCTTTGAAGCATTTAATATCGAAAACGGATTTCACAGCCATAAAGTACTCAGGTCAGGGTAACTTAAATGTGAAGAAAGGGACAATTTTTCAAACTTTTATTTTTACTGAAAACCATAGGCATTTACCCATAGCAAGTGTCAATGATCCTTTATTTTACTATCTTAACCAGTCACAGCATGCAAATAGTGAATAATATCTACTTACTCCCCTATCCCAGGTACAAACTTCATTCTCAGTTTGCAGAAACTGTGCTGAGCTGGTATTCTGATAATCTTCCGTAAGTGTGAAATTAGTCAGTTGAAGTGACAAGTCGACGGCAAGGAACACTGCAAAACATGAAACAATTTTGATAATTACCTGGCTAAACAATTTGGCATCAGAAACAAGTAAAAAATATAAACAGAAAATGAATCAAAGGAAGGCAATGTTGTTGTGTTTAGTTCCAAATAAAGCAAGAAGTGAGCAAAGCTCACATACACCCGGCGGTAGCCATCAGAGATTTTAACTCTTTCAGAGAAAAGACAAAATTGTCAAAGATATCATAATCCTAACTGAGAAAACGTTGATGAAAAATGTCCATATGTGTTATATAAGAGTGATAGAAGGAAAAATTGAAAATTTGAAAATAGAAGGCAAAACGAGGGTTAGCACATTAATTTTTATTTACACACTACACTTTGCCTACCTGAAAGGGTACACAAAATTTCATAATCCTAAATCATGTAGTTGCTGAGAAAACTCTGACATAAAACGTCAATATGTGTTATATATAGGAGTGACAGAAGAAAAAATTGAAAAAGAAGGCTAAATGAGCTTTAGCATCTTTATTTTCATTTACACAATACACTAATCCTACCTGAAGGTGTACACAAAATTTGAAAACACTGGCTCTAATAAAAATTGAAAAAGAAGGCTAAATGAGCTTTAGCATCTTTATTTTCATTTACGCAATACACTAATCATACCTGAAGGTGTATACAAAATTTGAAAACACTGGCTCTAATAGGAACCTAGAAAGCTGTGACGGAAATTTGCATTGGAGAGAAAGAAAAATGAATAAATAAAGAGACTGATAAACAATATAAGGCTGTTCTTTTGTAACACAATAAAACTTATCACTATCAAGCTTCATACCAGATTTCAGAATCCTAACTTAAGTAGTTGCTGAGAAATCTTTGACAGAAAAAAATGTCCATTTGTATTACATAAGAGTGAAAGAAGGAAAAAATTAAAAATTAAAAAAAAGAAGGCAAAATGAGGATTAGCATCTTAATTCCCATTTACACAGTACACTTGCCTTCCTGAAGGTGTACACAAAATTTGAAAATACTTGCTCCAATAGGAGCTGAGAAATCTGTGACAGAAATTTCCATTGGAGAGAAAGAAAAATGAACAAATAAAGGGACTGACAAGCAATATGTGGCTGTTTGTTTGTTACACAATATAACTCATCACCCTCAAGCTTTGCATTAAATTTCAGGATCCTAACCGAAGTAGTTGCTGAGAAATCTTTGACGGAAAAAAGTTTACAGACAAACAGACAGACAAACAGACAGCAAACATAATTACAGAAAAGGCAAAAACTATATACCCCCTATATACTTCGTACTGGGGTTATGATAAGCAATATAAGGCTGTTCTTTTCTTACACAATACAACTAATCAATATCAAGCTTCATACCAAATTTCAGAATCCTTACTCAAGTAGTTGCTGAGAAATCTTTGACAGAAAAAATGTCCATTTGTATTACATAAGAGTGACAGAAGGAAAAAATGAAAAATTGAAAAAAGAAGGCAAAATGAGGATTAGCATCTTAATTCCCATTTACACTGTACACTTTGCCTTCCTGAAGGTGTACACAAAATTTGAAAACACTTGCTCCAATAGGAGCTGAGAAATCTGTGACAGAAATTTCCATTGGAGAGAAAGAAAAATGAACAAATAAAGGGACTGATAAGCAATATGTGGCTGTTTGTTTGTTACACAATGCAAATCATCACTCTCAAGCTTTGTACCAAATTTCAGGATCCTAACCCAAGTAGTTGCTGAGAAATCGTTGACGGAAAAAAAGTATACAGACAAACAGACAGACAAACATAATTACAGAAAAGGCAAAAACTATATACCCCCTATATACTTCGTACGGGGGGTATAATAAACATAAACTCAACAGAGACAAATGCAGCTTTAAATTTGAACTCAAATTAAACAGAACCTTTTAGTCCAGTAGAAAAAAATTTCACTCAACTTTCATGATAATAAAACTGAAATAGAGATTAATCCGTATGTGCCTAATTATTGGTTTGATGTTTGACAAAAAAGGCTTATAACGTATTACCCATAACAACATTCGATAACAAAACTCTTCAAAAATATTGCAAAATTTAAAAAAAACATAAGCAATTGGGCCTCGACATGAGAAACCTGTCTTCAGAGATTGCAAACAAAAGAAGCGCAGACCAAATATTATAAAACATAGGCTAAAAGTATTGACTAATGTGATTGCTCCTCTGCTTCATTGGCGGATCCAGAGGTGGGGAGACAGGGGGTCCACCCCCACCCCTGAAAAATCACAAAAAATATAGGGTTTCTTTGCAATACTGGTTCAGATCCCCTGATAAATCACAAAGCTACCAAGTCAGCATTTAATGTTTGGCCAACATCTGCCCGTCAGCAAAACGCCATTTAAATGGCGTTTTGCTGGTGGGCCGATGATGGCCTATTTATACCAGAATTTGGATCCTCTATTCCCTAAACAACTTAAAATAAGAAAAAAAACGTCATCAAATTTGGACCCCCTCTGACAAAACTTTCTGGATCCGCGCATGTGC
The DNA here is from genome assembly GCA_964019695.1 of Loripinus fragilis. NCBI lineage: Eukaryota > Metazoa > Mollusca > Bivalvia > Lucinida > Lucinidae > Loripinus > Loripinus fragilis. The sequence goes on along the minus strand of CAXHUL010000477.1, from coordinate 477,658 downwards.
TTTATACTGAACATAAGGATGTCTCTACTTTGAACTAAAACCATTGCATTCATCCTCATATAAAAATTCAAAATAATTTCCTAATTTTACCTCGATTCGGGTCCCTGGTTGTTGACACATAGGGCGTATAGTAATCCTCAACCCTAATCTTTCTCTCCTTGTATTCTGTGATGAACATGCCATAATCTGCAACCAGTGACCAGTTCCTTCCAAATACCGGGAGGGGATCAAAATCTGTTAGCTGAAACATGACTTCATCCGGAATAAGCGGTTCTGTCTCATTGAAAACAAGGTAAAAATCTGCTGCTGTGTAAGTAGGTTGTTCTCTGAAAGATATACAGTAACACTTGACTAAAACGGCACTCTCAAAAAGACCAACAATTTGTTTTCAAGACCAATTATCGCTTAATGCAGGTCAAAAGTATTGCAGCATTCTGCACTACTTTCGACCTTCATTAAGCTATCATTTGTTATAAAGATCTTTGTTTTGTCTATTTTGAGTGGCCGTTTTAGACATGTTTTACTGTAGAGGAGCTAACATGAGTGTCCATGTATGATTAAATGCATGAAATGAGGCAGGAAAACCAAAATACGAGGCTCATTTTGTCGCTTTTTTCCCCAACAAGTTAATTATATTTAGTAATACAAGAACACAAATGTTAAATTCTGTTTATTACATGGCATTGGTTTAGGGTTTCATTCTCGAGTGTTAAGTTTATGACTGTTTCATTGTGCATGCAAGGTTTGTTATGGTATTCATTACTTAACATTACTAAATACGTAAACAATTAGTGGTTTATCAAATTTAATACATGGCATATATAATTACCAGATGCCACGTCATGTGATCAACAAATATTTTTTCATAACAAAATTACCACTATAGAAAAAAAATTATATAGATTCATGCCCTATTATAGAAGTTTCCTATCCTACCCATGCAGCGTCACATTAATTTCACATTAATCCTTGCTTAGTACTGGCGCAACCAAGGAAGACCCATCCCGACATAACTGACAGATTGTTGATTAATACGTAAAGAATCAAATCAAACAAAATCTATCCTACCCATGTAACCTACTTATTTTGTCCACATGACCTGCTCATAGAGTCCACATGTCAACAAACTAAAATAACTTTACCCTTTTTTCTGAAGGATTGACGTTATAGAAAGGGGAACATGAAGTGTGATCAACATCTGGTTGAGTAGTGTCAAAATGCTTATGGTGTCGTTTGATCCGTGACATGAGGTTTCCAACAATGTGGTATGTGCAACCAGCAAAGCCTCAGATCAGCCTGCGCATAAACACAGTCTGATTAGATCCTTTGCTAGTCGCTTGCATATTTTATGAGTGTTGAGCAACAGACTGATCAAAATTTGGAGATTCCAAGCTTATAAGGAGGCTGTGCAGGCTAGTCTGAGTCTACACTTGTCAAAATACCACATTGATGGAAATCACATGCCACGGCTCATTTAGACATAGTCTCAAGCCACACTCACTGTCTAAAGAAGTATGCACTGCAACATTGATAACAATGATGACTGAATGCCATTTCTTTGCAACATAAATAAATTTCTAAATTCAAAGATCGCTAATACTCTTTATAATGTTTATAATGTCCAATAGACAATAATGATAAAGGATTATATTGACATTAAATGAGCCAATGCGCAAAAATAGGTACAAGTTGGCATGTACGTCCATCAAAGACTCACATCACACTGCACATCCGAGTCTTTGAATGGCACTCTATGGGTAGATAAGAGTCAAACATTTTTCAGGCCAAGATATAAGACTCCCATCAGACTGTGCAGAATCGCAGACTGTGCAGAATGTTCACTGTACGCACAACTTGTACCTTAACTTAAGATATATACATAAGTATTTACCTGAATTCTGATATATAACATCCAAGGTATGGGCGATCAGTTGTATTAAAATGGTTGAAATACTGTAAATAGAAAATATAACTAGTGAATAGGTATATAAAGAGAAAATTCAAGGTTTATCCTGGGTCAGGTGTGGTACTTGATTGTATCGATTCCTGATCTTTGCACCCTACTTACTTTTACATTTTTACAATTCTTGTACTTCAACAATAGCTGAATCTAGGGTGAAGATTTTGTACAAATAAAATGCATTTAACCCCGACCCCCCTTGTGGCTTAGGCTGCTGTCAGTTCTAAGGTGGTGGTTCTGTTGTTGTTGATTTGTTGTTTATTGTTACTCTCATTGATTGTTCTATGTTTTGTTGTACGTTACTTTATGTCCATTCTAGTTTTGCAGTCTTCTTGATGGGGAAGAGCTAGCTGGTTGTTTTGCTAAGTTTGTCTTCCTGGTCTCAAGGTAATAAAACTTGAATTCATTCTCAAACTCAAAATAAGGCACAATGATTGTCTGCTTGCAGACACGTGTCCGCAAGCAACCAATCATTTCGCTTTATTTTGAGTTTGAGACTGTACTCAAGTTATATAACCTCTGGCCTGGTGTCTGGTGATTTATGTGTGGCTCTTCCTTGTAGTGCCATGGATATGTCTTCAGTTTGGGATTGTGGTATTTCCGTATCATACTCACTTACTATTTTTGAATGAACATGACTTTTCTAACGCCTGTACTTTTATGATTTACGTGGTGGTAACTGTATTTTTCGAGAATGACAAATCCACAGATCAGATATACTTCTTTTCCACTCATTAATAAGATGAAATACGTGTCATATCCATGACACAAATTTGAATTTTATTTTTGTTTTACTATGTTTAACTTACATAAAAGCACCGCAAGCACTGCATAATACCCCGCCACTGCTGGGGGCACCAAAAGTTATTTTGTGAGATATATAATGCCTAAATAGCAACAGAACTGAGATAGACAGTGATATGACGTCCTTAGTCACAATATGTAACCTTTGATGGTCAACATATCTGTAAAGTTTCATTCAGATATTTCATATAGTAAAGGAACTACAGGTCAAAAACATTTTCCAGATTAATCAAGGGCGGATAACTCATGAACTGGAAAGGTAAGAGTGACGGTCCTTCGTTGTAATATGTAACCTTTGCTGTGTAACATATCTGTGAAGTTTCATTCAGATATCATAAACAGTAAAAGAATAACAGGCCAGAAACCATTTTTTAAAGGGAGAGAGGGCAGTAACTCCATCGAAAATGGTCGGATTTTGTCCATTAACAATCCCATACCACTCATCCCCAATAACAATATGTATGCAAAATTTTAAAAAATTCTGTGCATAAATACTCAAGTTATCGATCGGAAACAGTGAGCACAGATGGATGAAATGAATTACAGGTCAAAAACCAATTCTCAGATCAATCAAGGGTGGATAACTCACAATCTGGAAAGGTAAGAGTGACGATCCTTACCCACAATATGTAACCTTTGATGGTCAACAAACTGTGAAGTTTCATTCAGATACTCCATATAGTAAATGAACTACAGGTCAAAAACCATTTTTCAGATCAATCAAGGGCGGATAACTCATGAACTGGAAAGGTAAGGGTGATGGTCCTTACTAAAAATATGTAACCTTTGATGTTCAACATATCTGTGAAGTTTCATTCAGATATTCCATATAGTAAAAGAAACTACAGGCCAAAATGCAATTCTCAGATCAATCAAGGGTGGATAACTCACAATCTGGAAAGGTAAGAGTGACGATCCTTAGTCACAATATGTAGCCTTTGATGATCTACATATCTGTGAAGTTTCATTTAGATATTCCATATAGTAAATGAACTACAGGTCAAAAACTATTTTTCAGATCAATAAAGGGCAGATAACTCATGAACTGGAAAGGTAAGAGTGATGGTTCTTTGTCACAGTATGTAACCTTTGATGTGAAACATATCTGTAAATTTTCATTTAAATATTCCACATAGTAAAGGAACTACGGGTAAAAACATTTTTTTAATTCAATCAAGGGCGGATAACTCACAAACGGGAAAGGTAAGAGTGACGGTTCTTAGTCACATTATGTTACCTTTGATGTGAAACATATCTGTGAAGTTATATTCAGATATTCCATATAGTAAAGGAACAATAAGTCAAAAACCTATTTTCAGACCTATCAAGGGCGGATAACTCACAAACTGGGAAGGTCAGAGTGACGGTCCTTAGTCAAAATATGTAACCTTTGATGTGCAAAATATCTGTGAATTTTCATACAGATATCATGAACAGTAAAGGAATAACAGGCCAGAAACCATTTTTCCAATACGAAAAAGGGCAGTAACTCCGTTAGAAATGGACGGATTTTGCCCATTTACAATGCCATACCACTCATCGCCGATTACAATATGTATGCAAAATTTGAAAAAATTCCGTGAATAAATACTCAAGTTATCGATCTGAAATTGTGAGCACGGACGGACGGACGGACAGACACCGAAAGGTATAACATAATACCCCGATACTAAAGTGTGGCGGGGTATAAAAATGTAATAGTTGTTTTAACCTGTGATGTCAGACAAAGGTCATATATGTATGACGACGTTGCATTATATGTCTAACTTCCAATACTGAAAGGGGCAGGAGCTAGAAATGCACTATACGAAAAGTCCTAGAGATGCCTAATAGTTTTTGTAATGAAATGTTAGAAGTTGTCTCTAAAAAATCAATTGAAAATGTATATAGGCCTGCGCATGAGATTTTGTTAGTATTGCATACAGGAAAAAGGGCTCAGATAATTCTGCATGTATGCTCAACTCCCCAGAGTTTTTGCTGCTAGCATACACAAAGTATGAATATATACGGTATATCTGTCATAAGTGGCCTCTCAAAAAGAAGACCAAAACTGGCTTCCAAGACAGATTATCGCTTAATGCAGGTCAAAAGTATTGCGGAATGCTCCAAGAGAGCATTCTGCAATACTATCGAACTTCTTTAAGCTACCATTAGACGTTATGACCTTTGTTTTGTCTATATTTGAGTGGCCGTTTTAGACAGGTATTACTGTATTTTTATTTAAATGCTGCAACTCTAGGGTGCATACAGGCATGTTTGCGTAAAATTCAAGGACTTTTTAAGAATGCCTGCGTTTTTCTGGTGATACATCGTCCATTTTAACTGATAAAACATTGTGTTTTATCAGTTACATCTCATATTAACTGTAGTGGCTCACATTGACCTGATAAATATTGTTAATCACACAGCAGTTTTCTTTATCAGGCACACATGCCGTTGCAATTTTTGAATTACGTTGATGACGTTGAATCGACCCGAATATCGATAATTACGTCATAATCACAAGTTTGAAGGTTAAACAATAGATAAACTGACAAGTAGAATAATACCAGGTTTGTGTCTTTAGAAATTCAGTACCAGGCTGGGCTATGATAATGCATGTTCAAGCCTTGTCTGCTGTCCGTTCTAAGGCAGTGGTTCTGTTGTAAAAATAATTGTTTATTGTTGCTTCCATTGTTTGTGGAGGTTTTGTGTTGGATCCATGATTTGTTGTGCAGTGACTTGTGTCGTTTTTAGTTTTGCAATCATCGTACTGGGGAAGAGAAAGTTGTTGTTTTAAGGCTGTTCCAGGGCGGTACTTCTTTTGTGGATATTTTATGTCTTGTTCTGTCTTGTGTTTGTTATGCCTTTGTGCGCGTCTGTTTATTTGTGCCTTGTGATCACCTGCTGGGAAAGGGCTGACCTCTTGGCTCTCAGGTGTGGTGTATAACCGTAAGTTTATCACTTTCCCACTGGTATCCTGGGTCAGGTGTGGTACTTGATTGTATCAATTCCTGATCTTTGCACTACTTACTTACTTTTATCATATTCGACTGTAACTGTTATCTGTGACACCTCAATCTATACAATTGACCTTACTGACTGGCTATTGAACAAACGTTTATGATAAATTCCACTTGTTTATGAAGGGTTCTGTAAACTATTACCTCAGAACAGATGTCAGTTTCAATTCTTCTATAAGTGGCTGAGGTTGGATCAGTGAGATCTTCAGTAAATCCAACACCAAATATCTCTGTAGTGGCATTGACTAACCAACCATCTGTAAAATAATAACAGGTTCAGTAGCTTATTTGATATATACAGACTACGACAACCAGTAATGATTCTACAATATGATTATTTTTGGTTAATTAAAGAGACTACAGCTGCTTTCCAAAATTTTTATAGATAGCGATTTTTGTCATAATTATTTACATACCCTATACGTGTTTGCGTGTTTGTTGTAAACATATGCTTTGCTTGATGTATGATTTTTTTCTGCCAATACACGAACGATATATCTAGTTATAGTGAGTAACAGTATTTATTGCTCTTGGAGATTTTTTGTATCAAGTTTTAACTTCTGAAAAAGTTGTATATATTTTTAGTAAATCAAAGTTGCTTATCAAAACTCTATTTCAAATTAAGGGCTAATAAGGAGAGCAGCAAAGAACACTGTGGTGGCCATCTATAATGTCATGTGTACCAAGCATTGTGAATATACTTTGAGAATTGAAGCTATCCAGTGTATCGACAATGAATCACTTGATTGACTTAGGTGTATGTGCACTAGTGGGTTGTACAAATTCTATAACTTAACAAAATGACTTTTTAAAAGATATTTTAAGCGCCTTTTTGGATGTTCAAAATTGATGCTACATAGTAAGTGCCCTTTATTAGGAGAAAACTCGAAAGGAAAGTACTGCCAAACAGTTAGAATGGACCAAGTAGGTTTGAAATTGTATTAAGATTGGGAAATGTCATCTTTTAAGATGAATCCACACTCCAAACCTATTCTCATTGCAAACCCAGAATTTCTGGAGTCTGAAACACGAAAATGTTTATCCATATTACATTGATTGGTGTGTAAAAATCCACGGGAAGATTGGGGGGCTATCTCATGACATACTGGTGATTGTTTCATTTACAAGCTTAAGTTAGGGGACCCCTTTAAAAGTCATAAAATAGCCCCCATCTACGACTTCCAGTGGATTTTTACACACCTATCAATGTAATATGGATAAACATTTGCGTGTTTTAGATTCCAGACATTCTGGGTTTGCGATGAGAATATGTTTGGAGTGTGGATTCATCTTAAAAGATGACATTTCCCAATCTTAATACAATTTCAAACCCATTTGGTCCATTCTAACTGTTTGGCAGTACTTTCCTTTTGGTATTTCTCCTAATAAAGGGCACTTACTATGTAGTATCAATTTTGAACATCCAAAAAGGCGTTTAAAATATCTTTTAAAAGTCATTTTGTTAAGTTATAAAATTTGTACAACCCACTAGTGCACATACACCCAAGTGAGTCAAGTAATTCATTGTCGATACACTGGATAGCTTCAATTCTCAAAGTATATTCACAATGCTTGGTACACATGACATTATAGATGGCCACCACAGTGTTCTTCGCTGCTCTCCTTATTAGCCCTTAATTTGAAATAGAGTTTTGATCAGCAACTTTGATCTACTAAAAATATATGCAACTTTTTCAGAAGTTAAAACTTGATACAAAAAATCTCCAAGAGCAATAAATATTGTTACTCACTATAACTAGATATATCGTTCGTGTATTGGCAGAAAAAAATCATACATTAAACAAAGCATATGTTTACAACAAACACGCAAACACGTATAGGGTATGTAAATAATTATGACAAGAATCGCTATCTATAAAAATTTTGGAAAGCAGCTGTAGGTCTGTAGCTATGAACATTTTTTGAAAAATATATTTTCTTTTTAAATCATTTGTAAAAATAGAAATAAGTTATATTTTCACAATTAATATAGTCAGTACAGCTTAAAACTTCAAGTAAAAGTGAATTATTTTATTAAAAGAGGTTTTTTGTTCTCTTATTGGTAATTATTTAAGTCCCTCCAATAATTCTAGACAGTTGATTTTTAACATAAATGCTGTTGTTTTGAAAGTGTTACTTTGTTAAGATTTAGGAAAATGGTGAACTGTTTACCTGAATTTGAGTATTTTTACTGTATTCTTGAAAAATAGAAACTTTATTTCAAAAATAAAAGATCAAAAGTTTACAGGCTATGCAGCTTTAAGTTTATCACATGAGGTCGCGTCTACCAGTGATATAACGCCATCCAATAAAATTGATAAATGGCTAGTGGTTTACAGATTTAATAACGTTACAAAAATGACATCCATTATTATGTTGTGTAAAAGATAGCAAAGTATTGAAGTTTTCACAACAAAAAGTGTGATTTTTAAGCAATTTTTATGTCATGTGATAAATAGAATCTAACAGTCGTGCTCCTGTATTATTTTATTTATTTAACTCATTGGAAAAAAGAGATAAAATTCTTGGCAAGCCTCTTATTCTATCTCTTTTCCTCAACTCGCTTAATAAATTCAATAAAACAGAAGCACTCATGTAAGATCCTTTATTTAGTATATTAGATGATATTGCATAGTTTATTTCATATAAAAGAGCGCACAAAATATTTATGTGATAGACAACTAAATATTGCATCCAAACTCTTAAGTGCACTGCATGCATACCATTTTCTTAAATTTTTATGCCATATTAAAAGAAAACACAGTGAACATACAGATCAACTTGCATTGTTTACATCTGCTGATTGTGATCCAAATTTTTTATCCACACGATTTAGCTAAATAAATATGACAGCTAAAACATTGTAGTATAGCATCTTGACTACTAAAAGGAACTCATTTTGCACAAATTTATAAGAGCATTTCACTTTAAGGCCAAATTCCGTAAAAGCTATGACTGTAAATATAATAAGTATCAAGGTAGATTAAGCTGAACTGCAACTTTTTTTGACAACCAATAGTGACTTTTGGATCCATTCATAAATGCTGCAACATAACCTTATGTTTTTGTTTCCTCACTTTTGCAACACAACCATGAGCATTTGACTTTATAAATGGTTCAGCCAATAATTTCTTTTGGGATCCATTCCTCAACGCTGCCACATAACCTTATTTCATTATTAATAGAAACTACACTTATTTTATGTTTTGACGTACCCAATTGTACATACATGTAGTCCAGCAAAAAGTCATAGTAGATCACTTGATTTCCAACTACAATGTCACTCACACTATTCTTTACATCCTTGTTAACCAGGAGATGAGGTGTTAACTACTAGTCAACAGCAAAGATCATTTGCGGATCCAGAGGGGGGACAGGGGGTTTGGACCCCCTGAAAAATAAAAAATAGAGTTTTTTTTAGCAATACTGGTTCTGACTCCCTGAAAAATCACAAAGCTACCAAGCCAGCATATAATGTTGGGTCATCATTGGCCCGCCAGCTAAACGCAATGATGATGACTGCTTTTAGTGCTATTTCGATCCTCTTTCCCCTCATCAAAAAAAAAAACAAACAAAAAAACTTGTCGGAACTGGGCCCCCTCTGGCAAAACTTTCTGGATCCGCGCATGTAAGTTAACTATTGTTTATTAAATCAGTTGAGCTAGTTAACTCCATGTTTAGCTGTAGTTAACTTTGATGCCTATCCTTTGTCTGCCCCAAGTCAACTTCTAGTTAACTAGGTGTAAAGAATAGCTTGAATGGTACTCCATGTTTACCTGTAGTTAACTTTGATGTCTATCCTTTGTCTGCCCCTTGTCAACTTCTAGTTAACTAGGTGTAAAGAATAGCTTGAATGGTACTCCATGTTTACCTGTAGTTAACTTTGATGTCTATCCTTTGTCTGCCCCTTGTCAACTTCTAGTTAACTAGGTGTAAAGAATAGCTTGAATGGTACTCCATGTTTACCTGTAGTTAACTTTGATATCTATCCTTTGTCTGCCCCTTGTCAACTTCTAGTTAACTAGGTGTAAAGAATAGCTTGAATGGTACTCCATGTTTACCTGTAGTTAACTTTGATATCTATCCTTTGTCTGCCCCTTGTCAACTTCTAGTTAACTAGGTGTAAAGAATAGCTTGAATGGTACTCCATGTTTACCTGTAGTTAACTTTGATGCCTATCCTTTGTCTGCCCCTTGTCAACTTCTAGTTAACTAGGTGTAAAGAATAGCTTGAATGGTACTCCATGTTTACCTGTAGTTAACTTTGATATCTATCCTTTGTCTGCCCCTTGTCAACTTCTAGTTAACTAGGTGTAAAGAATAGCTTGAATGGTACTCCATGTTTACCTGTAGTTAACTTTGATGTCTATCCTTTGTCTGCCCCTTGTCAACTTCTAGTTAACTAGGTGCAAATAATAGCTTGAAACCATCATTATTACCCAGTCTAAACATATAAACTACACATATATTATATTTTGACGTACCGAATTGTACATTCATGTAGTCCAGCAATGAGTCATAGTAGATCACCTGATTCCCAACTATGTTACCCACATTATCACCAAGCCTGACACGTGGAGTGGTATCAAAGATGTTGGAAGATAAAACTTCTTGAACAGTGGCAATGTCAAGTTGACCTAGGAAATCTATTGTAAAGTCCATGGCAACAAACGGATCTTCATTTCTGAAAAGTAAAGTAGGGTCAGCCCAAATTATGATGACACTTATCACATGAAAGAAAATAGATCAAGGCCAAATATTAGGCCTCTAACCCCACTAGATAGCTGTACACAAGAATGCTTCACTCATATGTGGGCCTTGGCCGGAGAAAATCTGTTTTTGGGTTTTCCCACAAAAACAGACTCAAACCAGTCTCCTTAGCTACATAAATTGGCTAGAAAATTGAAATTTCATCTGTAGCAAGCTCAGATATGATACTTTCCAAAAAAAGAATAACAAAGACGCTGATCAGAGTGCGTGGATGCACAGGCTGGTCTGCCCCTTTGTTTATGGAAACCCCCGAAGACAGGTTTTCTCACGTTGAGGCCCACATTTGAGTGAAATATTCTTTTAACTGGTGTGTACAGCTATCTAGTTGGGATACAGGTCTTATATTTGGCCTTGATCTATATTCCTTCAAAGTGTATGCAAGCAGTGAAAATCTTTAAAGCAATTTGGGTCTGGTCACAGGCCCCCAGCTAAGGGTGTGTTATGGAAAATTATTTTTCGTATTTCTAAAACAAAATATGTTGTGGGTACTCCAGAGAGCCGTCTTATTGAGATGGATCTTTTGAGCACCCAAAACATATGTTTAAACTGATGGATAAGAAAAATAATCGCAATTTTGCGCTGAAAAGATTTGCTTAACTGGCCCTATGTGGTCATACTTGTCTATGCCTATTCTATAAGCACCAACTACCATATGCTGGCTCAGTTGTACTTAAAGCAATGTGGAGTTGGTAAAATTTCTCCCTGTGCATCGATATAGTTTTGATTTTTTTTCACATTCTGGTCCTTCAGGAATATTGGGTTCTGATGGTGTGGTACTTGATTGTATCGATTCCTGATCTTTGCACCCTTACTTACTTATTCTGATGGAAAGCAGAATACCGCTTAGGCAAGTGCTAGGGGGCATGCGAATTGTTGCACTTTCCTATAGTTCTCATGAAAAGACTCAATAAAGTAAGTAAGGGTGCAAAGATCAGGAATCGATACAATCAAGTACCACACCTGACCCAGTCTGCTGTTTTCTAGCATTGTAGGTTCTCTCTATTTCTGAATGATCCATTTTTCCAGATTATTTACATATACCAAAAGAAAAAAAGGCCATAAATTATCAATGAAATATTTTGCTTAGGCAATATAATTATCAATTAGTTATTACAGGCCTTTAGTTAAGAGAGTGAAACAGAAAAATGATTTTCTTAAATCTCAACCCAAACATATGTTGTGGTTACTCAAAAGATCCATCTCAATAAGATGGTTCTTATGAGGACCTAAAACATATGCTAAATATTATGGGTAAGAAAATATTTACAATTTTACGCTGATTTTTTGTTTGTTTATCAAAACCTGTTTATTATTTGTCTACATTGACTTGAAACATATGCATATTCAATGACCTTTCTTTCAATCTTCGGGAATCTTCATAAAATGTGTGCTCTAGATTTTGGCACAATTACTTTTATGAATGAAACATTCACAATTCCTCAATAGCCTAATGGATAAGATTTTGTCCTTTGCACTCAAAAGATGTGGGGTTGAGTCCTGTAGCATTTCTTTTTTTTCTTCTCTCTTTTTAATGTGCTAGTCTGTTCGTCTTTATTCTTGATTTTGTGTAGACATGGATATATTTATTTGAATCTGGCATACGTTTATTCAACAAATACACACGTAGAAACGTGAATAATTTCAAAAAGCCCAAATGTTATTACTCTGCACGCTAGATGATTTTTTAAAAATACTTTTGTTGTCATATGCTGACTTTTTTCAAAATTAACTTTTTCAAAGCATCTTTCAGGAACACTATCAGAGTGTCAAACAGTCTGTATCCAGTCCAGGACCGACGCTCTGTTGTTACTGATCTGGGAACGAACTGTTCGCAAAGATTATCAGCCAAAAACAAAAGTCTCCTCTGCTACGAAAAGAGTGAGGAAACCTAGGAAATAATGAAACTAAAAGTGACTAAATATAAATGAAAGATGTAAAGCCCACCACAAGATGATGTTGAGTACAAGAATACTCCTAAATTAAAAGAAGAATGCAATTTGACAATTATTTAAAATGCCTTTCCAAGTTTTGATCCAGGTAGGCTTGATCTGTAAGTTAACACCTAGCCTATCAGACCATTTGCATTAATGAATCAACTTTCAATTTATCTTTATAATCCTGTTAAAAGCATGACCAAGGCCAGAGTACTTCACGAAAACGCACAAATATCACGAAAATTTTGGCGTAAATTAATCAGTCGCATGTCAATTTGGGCAAAATAAAAGTATATTAAGAAAACAATAGATTTGGTTTATTTGTTAATTACATTTTGTGCCCTTTTTCTCCTTCCTTTCTCACATTTTCCTCAATTGATGTATTTTGGATTTATGGCACTAAGCAAATTCAGTACATAATTTTAAATACAAACATTTGCATAGACATATATATGTTTGTTTATCAACAGACCATGTCGACCACATGCTACTACACAGCATGATAATTAAAACGATAGGACAATACTGGTATGCGGTGTTTTGTGTCCTTTCTAGTTGTGCAACCATCTCACTAGAGAAATGAGAGCTGGTTGCTTTACTTTTGTTTGTTCTGAATGTCATGTCCCTGTTGTTGTTCCTTGGCTCTTTTTCGTGGTGCCATGGACTTGTTAGTAGTATGTGATTGTGGCGTTTCATGGTCATAAAAAGATTCGGCTTATATGTTTCCCTTAAATATAACAGTCATGCGCGGATCAAGAGGGGGGACAGGGTTTCCCGACTCCCCCCTGAAAAATGACAAAAATATAGGGTTTTCCAGCAATACAGGTCCAGATCCCCTGAAAAATCACAAAGCCACCATGCCAGCATTCAATGTTTGGTCATCATCAGCACGCCACCAAAACGCCATTTAATGGCGTTTTGCTGGCGGGTCGATGATGGCCCGCTTATAGTGGTACTTGGATCCTCCCTCCCCTCAATAACTAAAAAAACGTTGTCAAAGTTGTAACCCCTTTGAAAAAAACTTTATGGATCCTGGCATGACAGTAGTAAACATTCCATAGGGCATTAACTCTATGTGAATTGGTTGGTAATTTAAAATTCACAACCAAGACAAACAACATCATGTTCTGGGCAAGATAGCTGATTCACTTCTTTATATTTCGATATTGATAAAGATAACATATTTAATGCGCTTGTTATATCTTGATTTATATGTTCTAGGAGATGATGCATTGATAAGTTAGGGGTCTTTATTGCAAACCAAACATCTATGTGTCTTGATCCACATCTGAACTAAGGGTGAGGTTGGCGCACTGTGAAACCCGTTTAAGCCCTCCAGTAAAATATTTTACTGATCGTTCGAAGGCGGTGTTTCTTTTGAGGATCATATATGTTATTTTGTCTTATTTTTATTTTTATGTCTTGTTTTTGTTATGCTTTTGTGCGCGTCTGTTTGTTAATGCCTTGTGGTCACCTGCTGGGAAAGGGCTGACCTCTTGGCTCTCTTTTGTGATGTCTAATTGTGAAGTTGTCACTTTCCCATTGGTATCCTGGGCCAGGTGTCGTCCTTGATTGTATCGAATCCTGATCGTTGCCCTCTTTCTTACTTTGAGTATGGCAAACAGTTTATAACCTCGATGTCAAGCCATATTCTCTTGTTTATAAACGCATTGTATGCTAGAAATCCTTAAACGGGTACTCTGGTGAATAGTAAAGACACAGATGAAATGCAGCATAATGCTGCATTTCATCTGCCCCTGAACTATTAGCAAAGATTAAAACAGCCTACAAGGACAGAAATACATCATAATTTAAAACTTCTACCTGTGGCCCCTATTAAGTACAAAATGAGCAATACCATTCTTGTTTTATCATTATGTATGGGAAAATCCATAGAAATGCAAAGGGTAAATGATAGAATGTGATTTATGGGTGTTATACTTACCTAAAGGCATCTACATTGCAGGTACGAAAGTCTTTAAGTGAACCTTCCTCTTCTATTAGTCGTTGTATCTGTCATTACAAAGTAAGTAAGGGTGCAAAGATCAGGAATTGATACAATCAAGTACCACACCTGACCCAGGATACCAATGGGAAAGTGACAAACTCACAGTTAGACACCACAAACGAGAGCCAAGAGGTCATGCAGCCCTTTCCCAGCAGGTGACCACAAGGCACATATAAACAGACGCACACAAAGGCATAGCAAACACAAAGACAGAAAAAATATAAAAGCTCCACAAAAGAAGTACCGCCTTGGAACAGTCAGCAAAACATTTCACTGGAGGGCTTTAATAGGTTTCAGGGCGCCAATCTCACCCCCAATCCAGATGCGGATCAAGACACACAGACACCTGGCTTTGGCTTAAGTATACATATAAGGATTCGCTGTGTATTTATAATATGCCGCAAAATAGTATAAAGGTTGTTTTATAAAAGAAGTAAGGGAGTATGATCAGAAACTACCACACTCACACACCTAAGGCACAGCGAGGAAGAACCACAGAACACTAACAGTCACAAGAGATCGGAAGAGCAACCCCATCAAGATGATTACAAAACTATAAAGGACACTAAGTACTGCATAACAAAACAAAGACCAAATACAGAATCCCCATAATCAGTGGGAGCAACAATAAACAATGAATCAACAACAAACCCATCATCTTAGAACAGACAAAAGCCTAAGTCACTGAGGAGGGGTTTAAGTGAATTTAAATGGTGCCAAATCTTCTGTTGTTATTAAAGCACAAAAAATGTTTAACTAGCATTGAGGAAATCAAATTTATGCAAATGTATCATCACAGAGAAATAATCTAATCAAATTAACATACTATGATGAAACAAAAAAAAGGCTCATGACTCATAGATAGTCAGAGCTAAAGAAAACCTAAAGTGAGGCATGGTGGGCCCAGCCAAAGAAACCCCATTGATAATAGCTTTACGCCAGGACTCTCATTCAGTCTGAGGCCTGAACCTCAATTGTGCAATTTAAGTAGGAACCATAGATATAAACCGTGATTGGGTTTACAACCAGACATGCAGACTGCTGCACGATATCCATATTATATCCAACTTTTAACTAATGTTTGATTAAGTTTGTTCTATTACCATTTTGGTAAATAGACTAGATGACATACAGTAAAAACAGTTGCATACTGTAAATGTGCACAATCTGTATAAAAACAACACGGAAATGGCGAATTAAAACCTTTCAAAGTAAGAAAGAGGGCAAAGATCAGGAATGATACAATCAAGCATAACACCTGACCCAAACCTAGATCTTGCAGAAAGCCATTCAAGCTAGAACACCAAATGGCCCGAAATGAGAAATTTCAATAACGCATAGAAAAGTTGATTAAATCTTGAATTCACTATTCTCACTTTTAAATAAAAGTTATATTCATATTTATATATTTTAAGATCAAGGGGTTTTCATTTGCATGATGTACCTATATAAGTATGACATTTCAATACTGGACAAAAGAATAGAAGTTCATAAGGTGTTAACAACCCATAATGAACTCAATATGGGCTAATATATAGAGGATATTCAAATTTATGGAATGAATATGCCTTTATTTCATCAAGTTAAACGAAAAATGTATATTTCATGAGTGGCAAAGCCACCAATGAAATATACAGTTATTCACTTCACGAGACAATTTAAATACAATTTAAAGCATGACAGATTTTTAGCTCTAAATGACGTCATATACGTTCACACATTACTAATCAATGATGACGTTGCATAATGTGCAATGTCAGCCAAAACTGAAACCATAGAAAGTGAACATTTCAGCAAATTTTGCCAATAAATAACCAAAATTTTCATTGGAAATGAATACTCACACTTTATATGTTTATCCACTAAAAGGAAAGATACAAGCATTTGAAATTCTGAAGTGGGCTCTAGGAAGTCAATGGAGAAAGCAGAGCACATCGAATTTCATCCATGTAATACAACTTATATTTTCACGGCTGTGAAATACAACTTTTTATATTTTTATGGCTGTGAAATACAGCTTTTATAAAATATGCATTATGTTTAATCAATATTTTCCTCTATTGTATTAATTTGTATATAATAAAAGCATATGTGCGTTCAATGACAAATATACAAATGAAAATTTTAAGCATCAACTTTTTTCAATGACCCTGACAAACACACTGAAAATTGGGAAATAATGAACAATTTACAAGACTGGCAATATTGTGCCTACGTGATCAGTACCAACATTCATGTGTTGACTTTCTTTGTTTCAATACTTACTTCTGTACAGAAGGAGGATGCATAACTTATAAATTCTGTAGAATTGGAATTTGCCAACTCAGCAATAAAGGTTGGATCAAGAAGATCATAGGTCATAGTCACAGTTGTGACACCTCCACCGAGTCCATGGAGAATAGTGAGAGGTCCTATGGTGTATCCCTGATTGCTTCCAACTACCACTTTTGGACGCTGTAGGTCTAATAAATTGAAGAAGGTCTCTTCTATTATTGTAGCATTCTGTGTTCGAAGAAATCGAAGACGAAAGTCAATACCACTGGTTCCGTTTCCATTGTTTCTATAATAAATAAAATAGGTTAAATAAAAAAACTGATTACCTCAATAAAAATCCAAAAGGCAATTAATTCATACTAAAGCACTATTTTTACTCTCTATCCAATTTTTGGCCGTTTGGCCTTTGTCAAGAAATAAATATCTGGATTTATATTGTGAGCTACATCTCAACTGTCTAAGCCAAACAGTCCAGTTGGCTAAAACAATAAAGATGTAGCTCACAGCATAAATCCAGATATTTGTTTCTTGACAAAGGCCAAGTGCCCAAAATTTGAAATAGAGTAAAAATAGTGTTTTACTATAAATAAGAATAAATTGAAAATAAGAATGATTTTGCTAGGGTAATAGTAACCAACTGCATGAAATATAAAGCACTTTTCTTGATCTTCACCCTTTCATGTACGGATCCAGAGGGGGGACAGGGGGTCTGGACCTCCCATGATAAAAACACAAAAAGATAGGGTTTCTAAGCAAGTCTGGTCCAGATCCCCTGAAGATCATAAAGCTACCGAGCCAGCATTCAATGTTGGGCCATCATCAGCAAGCCAGCAAAACGCCATTAAAATGACCATTTAGATGTACACTTTAAGAGGACCAACATACCGTATGCAATATTGTGACACGCTGGGTAAACTTTAGAAAAAAACAGTTGCATGAACATAAACTACAATTAACTGACTACAATAATTAGAAGTATTTTTGCTGAAATGTACAAATTTGTGGCAGAAAAATAAATATTTACAATTTTTGCTAATGAACTTTTCAACGTCAAACTGAAAAATTGTAAATAATACCAGAAATACATACATTAGGGTCAAAATACCTCTAAATATTGTAGTCAGATAAGCTGGTTCATGTTCATATATTTACATTTCCACTGCGAGTTTTTTAATGAACCTCTACATTTGAGATGTGGTTCATACCTTCATGAACAAATCGATTTAAGCCACACCACCATACGTGCCATTTGAGCAGGCTTACGTCAAGTCCATCCAATAACGTTGCTTGTTTACTGACGTTTGCGTGACGTAGAACACGCATCGCCATGACGTTAGGCGCAAAAATTGGACGTTTTGGCTATTCCAAACCCTATGTTATGTCTGATTTAATTCAAAATATCTGGAAAACCAGCCTAGTTTGGTGAAAATTGAAAATTGATACTTGACTGGTAATATAAAATGTAAATATAAGTAATGAATTCAATTTTTGGAACGTTCATGGAATCATGAATACTTCGGGTCTCTTGCAAAGTTAACGTAAAGCCCTTCGGGCTTCACTTACTTTGCACGAGACCCGAAGTATTCATGATTCCATGAACCTTCCAAAAATAGAATTCATTTCTTAAAAAAATGGTTTTCACTAAAGTTCACCCAGCGTGTCACAATATTGCAAACGGTATCAAACCAGGGATTAACTCTAAAAAGACTTATTAGCATGCTGCTGATTGCTCAAAAAGCTGTTTGTTGGGGCTTAAAGTGATCTTTGAAAGATGTATAAATTATTCATACAACAATGTGACCAAAGGTGTGCGTCTCCTTGATAATAAAGCAATTTTTGTTTATACAGGAAAAATGTCATGCAAGTAAAAGCTTTTGAAAGATATGTCCCCTTAAACTAGCCGAAGGCTTGTTTATTAAATTTCATATGAATTGACCACTCGTGTAAGATCGTCTGTATACCATTATACCTATTATACCATTGGCGGGTTCATATTCCAAAAGTCCTACTAAACAAACAATACTTACAGAAATTCAAGTATGGAGCAGTCCACATAATTGGTGAAAGAGTCTGGATTATCGGCTATCAATGATGCAATCTATAAAGCAAACCAAGACAAATTTATTGCCACATATTTCAATATTTTCTTAATAAGTAAACTAACAGGTCTCCTGAAAAGACTCTGTTATAAAAACAATTTTGTTATTTTTCTAACAGACCACACGTTGCAGATACTTAAAAAAGTCAAAATGAGAAGATTCTTTTTAAAAACAAAAATGCATGTCTAACAGAAAAAGCATAAAAATTATTCACAATTTTACACTAAAGAAGCTTTGCATATATCTGGACCTAAAATAAATACAACACTTACACAGAGTAATGTTTTATTGAATACACTGACGTTTTGTCATTAGGCTTCTTCAGGGTGTAGTACACAGAAAAATAGACGCCATGTGCATTCATCTTATTATTAAGCTTCAGTATGCATAATTGAGTGTATATACAAAATCCGTTAGTCTTAGCTTAGCTTTTGGATTTGCTAATATAGTATGCAACATTGGCGTAGCTTCTATTACGCAGTTACGCACATGCACTATAGAAATAGTAACATTCAAGAGTGGTCACCTAATGCGGTTAAAAGTGATTTTCCATATCACTAGGAACTGCTCTTAAAGGAAAGAATTCGCTCCCTCTCGGAGCATATTCTTTCCATGAAGAGAAGTTCCATTTTTAAAAGAGTCGCAATTGAAGAGAATCACTGCTTGATCCAGTAGTCCCCATTGGATGTGCATAACTTTTTCAGTGTTCGGGCTACGCCATTGTGCAATGTTTGAGCTACACACTTATAGCTCTTGGTGTCAGGCTGAGGGGTATTTGTTAATTTGACTTGTCAAGAAAAAACCTATATTTTTGATGCTTGCAAAGGCCAGGTTACAAACAATAAGGGGACAGATCATCCTGTGCATCAACACAAATCAGCTGCTTTGTTATTCTCTCTCTAACTTTATAATAGCTATAATGGAACATGTATAATTTCTATATTCTAGCTTATCTGTGTAGCTGGCACGTCTGGCTAATAAAATAAGATGTTAATCCAAAGCCTCTATATTAGAGTGCATAATAAAAACTATCTGTTTTATTTTTCAACTAAAACATCTGTTGTGGGTACTGATAACAAATGCTTAAATTAATGGGCAAGAAAGTGACTATAATTTTAGGTTAAAAACTTTTGATTTACTGGACCCATGGACCTATGGAATAACTACTTACATCTCCACAGAAGCCATCATTTAATGTAATAAATTCTGCAGATGATCTGTTCGATAACTCCTGTGTGTATGTGAAGTTCAAGAGTTGTCTTTCCAAAACAAGGTCAGTTGTTATGTAGTCTGAATGGTACAGGAAGTTGTTACCAATTGGTATTGCATAGGAATCCCCTACGACCACGTTCTGCTGTAACTCTTTGATGCTATCTTCAATAGCCTGGCCGGTAGATTGTGGCATGACTCCATTGAAATAGGCTATCCAGTTGATTCTACTTGGCGGATATCTGACAAATAGAGCATGGGTCCAGATAGATAAGTAAATGAGTAGGGTAAAGTCGGCAGACTGCTAAATTCGGACAGCCACCTTGTTTGTTTCATAGTTCAGTTATTGGAATAAAAAATAAATTAACTAAGCTAACAGTGAAAATCCTGATGAGACGGCTCATAAGAAGCCGTCTTATCTGGATTTCCACTGTTTGCAAATGTGCGTCCAAAATTACCTGATGTCCGAATTGACCTAACTTAGGCCTATAAAGATATGAATAATTCCTTATCAATCTGTTTTATATAAAAAATTTGGATTAAACATGGATATTATGCAACAGACTGCATACCTGGCTATACACCAAATCAAGGTTTATAGCTATATTTTCCTATTTAATTTCATGATGGTTGGATAGGCCTTGAACTCAATGACAACTTGGATGTAACATTTTCATCGGTGGGTTGGTGATGATGCCTGTCCTTGGTGGTGGGGGGGGGGGGGCAGGCTTAAATGTTTTTCTTTTGCCCTAGATTCTGCTGTTGTTAAAACAAAGAAAATAGCACTCTTTACTCACAGACAGTTAGACTTAAAGTAAAACCCAAGTTGAGCCAACATTGGCTCTACTTGGGGGTTTCTTACGCTCTGACTGTCCGTGAGAAAAGAGCCCTTTATGCTGTTCATCATAGCATGCCAATTCAATTTGATTGAAAGAAAACCTCCTGGTTAGCCAAATATTTTTGTATGTTTTAAAAACAACGGAATATAGGGCAAAGACAATATATTTAAGCCCCCCTCCCCACAGAACACACACACACAACAGAGACACAGACACACCAGTTTCCTCAGCGTCTGTCCATTCTAAGACGGCGGTTCTGTTGTTGTTGGATTTCCATTGTTATTGTTCCCATTGACTGTGGAGTTTTGTGTTGGACCCCTGTTTTGGGGAGTGGTTCATTGTGTCCTTTCTGGTTTACAAATCATCTTGCCAAGGAAGAGAGAAAGCTGGTTACTTTGTGTTAATTATACTGTGGCTCTCTGTGTTTTGCGCCTCTTTGTGTCTGTGGTCTGTTATAATTGTGGCATTTCCAGGCCATATTCACGTTTTTCACATTTGTTTTGGGTGTTCAAAGTAACCATCTCATTGTAGAAAGGCCAGCTCTTATCTTTTTATTAGCGCATATATGCTAAGTCTCTTATTAAAGCCATCCTGGCCCTGATGTCATGGAACTTTCTTCATGCTCAAAATGTATCTTTCTCATCAATGTTAAAATGCCAACAACTGTTGGCATTTTAACTTTTATTAGCATGATAAATACAACATCTGAGAAGATTTCTTTATATGTCGGTATTTTAGATTTTATTAGTTGAAATTTCGTGTTCAGTTGAGTTGAACATGATTTTTTTCATAACCTCTGGGACTGACATATTCTGAAAGGATAGTGGTCTTAAGCTACATCTGGGCCGCGATGCATGAAAACCTGTCTTCAGGCTTTCCAACAAACCAGCCTACTCAGCTACAAAGACTAGCTAGCAAATTAAAATTTTGCTTGTATCAAGCCTGGATATAAAAACTTTACAATAAGTGAATAACAAAGGCGCTGATCAGAATGCCCGTATGCCCAGGCTGGTCTACGCATTTGTTGTTCACAAACCACCTAAGACAGGTTTTCTCGCTGCGAGGCCCATCTATAAAGCGTGTAACCAGTCAGATTAGGCTTAAGTGAGTCCGCAGCTGATCTGGTTCACGACTGATTTGGAATAGGCTGTGCAATTTTAAGAAAACATTTTTATTGTCTAGTATGGTAGCCATTTCTTATATTTGAGCTGTGACAAGAGATTTCCAACAATATAGTATATGGGACCAGCTAAGCCTCAGATCAGAGCCCTAGCTAGTCGCATTAATATTTTATGACTGTTTAGCTACTGACTGAACACCATTCTGAATTTCTAAGGTTAAAAAGGAGGCTGCTCAGGCCTGTCTGACTCTACACTTTCCAAAATGCCACAGTGTTGGCAATCACATTGCTGCTCATTTGTGAGGTACTTACTCATAACTAATGACATCGCAACTATTAAACTTTCGAAAGAAGAATGATGCGTCCAGATATGTTGCTATCTGAAATGAGAATATGTTGAGATTATAGGTTATGTACTACACTTCTCTTTTCGCCAGTATGTACTGTAAACAACTTTCTATTAGCGGCACCAAAGTTCGGCAATTTCACATCTGACCTAAGGGTTAAACCAGTTTAAGCCCTGCAGTATAATATTTTTACTGACCGTTCCAAGGCGGTGCTTCTTTTGTGGATCATTTATGTTATTTCTGTCTTGTTTTTTGTTATGCTTTTATGCACGTCTGTTTGTTGATGCCTTGTGGTAACCTGCTGGGAAAGGGTTGACCTCTTGGCTCTCTTTCGTGATGTCTAATTGTGAAGTAGTCACTTTCCCATTGGTATCCTAGGTCAGGTGTGGTGCTTGATTGTATCTATTTCCTGATCGTTACCCTTTTTCTTACTTTTAAAAGACTGTTATATTAGCATAGTTTAATTTTGGCAGTTTCGCAACTTAGTAGCTATTTTTTATTATCATATGAGCTTCTTTTAAAGAAATGAATATGCTTCTTTTTGAACGGTAGAGTATGTTTAAATGCACAGAAAACCGCTAGTTAAAAGGGACTTCCATTTAAGGAAAGAATATGCTCCTTATAGGGAGCATATTCTTTCCTTAAACATACTCAACCATTCAAAATGTGTTTTTAACATATTGGATACCAACATAATAAGAATGTGTGTCCATTTATTGCTTAATATGAAAACTTAATTCCATACAGACTTTAGTGGTCTCATATTTAGCAATTTTTATTTTTACCGCCAAAAGCACCAAATAAAAATGACTGTCAAACATAAATGTTTTATAGTATCTAATTAACTTGTATGATTTTGAACATACTCTACTGTTCAAAATGTGTTGTTTACATTTTGGAAACCAACATATAAGGATATGTGTTCATTTATTTCTTATTATGTAACTGAAAGCTTATATCCAGACAGAATATGGCGGTCATGTATTTTGGCGAGTTTTATTTTACCGCCAAAAGCGCCAAATAAAAATAACTGCCAAACATAAGTATTTTACCGTATCTAATTAATTGTATGATTCCAGTTATTAAAATGAATTATTATGAAAAACAGAATGGATCCTGATTAGTTGGCTTTTGGTATCAACACAATTTTATTTAAGATATAGAGGATATTTACTTTTTTGAGGTAAATACCAAATATATTTCATCGAGTGTGTTTGTAAGATCAGAATTTTCATGAGTGTGCAGCACGAGCAAAAATTCTGATGTTTTCAACACACAAGATGTAATATATTTGTGATTTACAGAAAAAAGAAAAAAGTAAATTTTCTTTATCTTTTATACTTTCTGTAGGCTACATGCAATGTCTCACAAACTAAATAAAAAGATGCTGAAAATGAGAAAACGAACTTTTAGCAAGCCCAAATAATTTTGGTACTAAAATATTTGACACGTTCTAACTAAGAAAATGCATACCCACACTTGATGTTTTCGTTCACAAATAAGAAAGTTATCTACATTTGAAGTTCTGAAGTAAAATGCATCAATTGAATGGAAAAGTCAGAGGTAATCCAAAAACGCTACAGTGAAAATATAGGCTGATATCAATCACTAGTGATAGATATCATCTCATTTCACCAGTGATTGACATCACTTTTATTTGTTTTTGATATGCAATGAATTCACTGCTAAGTATAAATTAAATATCTATTTTCAGGATGGTAAGAGTGAAAACACACAGGTCTACTGTATTTTCCACACTATTTAGACAGTTTATCTTCATACCAATTGAGTCTTGAAAGTGCAGGCTAAGTTGACTGTCAGATAACGGGTGTAAAATGTAGTGTTGAAAAGGGTAAACAGTATATACCATGATCAAAGTGCTCTCTAGTAAGGAAGTTGATATAACTGCAGTTTGAATATTGCTTATCTGTAGCAATAGGCTAGGACCTAAAATAAGGTGCAATTCGGATGGGTAATATTCGTGAATAAAGTGGCATGTTTAACCACTGTCTAAGGCTAAATTGCTTATTATTTAAGCAAAAATGTTTCTGTAAAAATGATTCCACATTTTGTACTTGATATCAAAAGTATTAAGATATATGATTTAAACTAGAATTCAAGTTTCGATTTCAGAATTGTATTTACAATTAAATTGTCAATACAAATGTCTCAATCTAATGATTTACCTGTATGTTTTTTACCTCCAAACTGTATTGCTTGAAGTGTTTAAGGAACAAACACAAAATTGATTGACCCTCTAACACTCCAGACTAGGGTTAGGGATCAAGACCAACCCATGGAGAGGCTAGAACACTTCCTAATATTTAATATAATTAATGTTGACAAGCCTATGTTTGTGAGTATATTGTAATTATCATAACTGCAACCTGTACAAGGTTGATACAGGCAAGTTTGTGTACAATTCAAGGACTTTCCAAGGATTTCTAAAAGACTTTAATAATATTTTCAAGGACTGAAAACTTATGAAAATACTGATTTACACATTATAATTCTACTTAAGCAATGCTAGACTGCATTACTAAAGATATTAGTTTTTGAAGATTGGGAAAAAAACTGTGGTGCCTTTATTTGGTGCAGCATATGCTGCACCAAATAAAGGCACAACACTTTTTTTACTGATTTAGATCTCCAAAGACAGTGTTGAATCCTCCTGCAAATAGTAAAAGACTAGGACTTTTCAAGGCCTTTGAGTGTTTTTTCAAGTACTTTTCATGCAAATTTAATATTCAAGGACTTTTCAAGACAGTCCTGTATATTCAAGTACTTTTCAAGCCAGTGCGAACCCTGCTGTAAAAAACACCAACTTACATCAGCACAAAATCTTTCTTCATACTGTTGAAATATTGGAGAGCCTGGGGTCAGAAGGCCAGAGACGTCATCAACAAGGTCAAACTGTATCTCAAATGCTGATATGTAGTCCGACTGGTAGAGGTAGTGATCACCGATCCGTACCGAGTTTTTGTCGTTCACTATCTGTGTTGTGAGATTATTCAAGATGTAGCTCTTGATTTCCTCTGCTAGTATGGATGGTGTAACACCATTAAATTGTGCAGTCCATGTGATTTGGTTTGGAGAGGTCCTAGATAAAGAAAATCTTGTTTATCATCTATTTGTGTCATAGTCACTAACATGCTAATGTACCTGTAAGAAGGCACAAACATGCAATGAAGGGCAGGCTGTAACTGTGTGAGTACTGACTGTGTAATATTTCAGTTGCACAATGTATTGTAAACCTGTCTTGCATTTTATCTCTTTTTCCCAGCTTCTTTAAAACATTCAGTAATACATTACATGGAAATTTGTAAATTCCTCTATTTACCATTCAGGACCAAACCAACTCTAAGATGACTTGATATGTATAAATATGATTTATAAAATTTTGAATTGGTGCCAGACATAATATAAGTCTTTGTTATCATCAAACTTGATTGAATTTTGATATAAAAAGGTGGTATGCCTGAGACAACATAATCGCTGCAAGTTCCTAAGAATAAATAAAGCAATCCAAGTGCAAGTAACTTTGAAACATATAATCTGATCTAACCAAAATTCGTGCCTGGTCTAGAGTATACCCTTGGTCAGTTTGTAAAGTTTGGATCAAATTTAAAGATTTATATTTTCCCCATTCTATGTGTATATGATCTAAATGCAACGTAGTAAGCACAGTTTCTAACCAGTCAGTCTGAAAATACATTTTATGTACAACCTACCCCAACACTACTTCACATTTAAATTACGTTATTAAGGAGATATGTTAGTTTATAAGTGATCAAAGATGACCATGAACATTGATGCACTTCCAGCAAAATTTGCAGGAGCTATAATAGCTTAACTGACAGCACCTTATGTATGGCTAAGAGGAGCTTATATATGTTCTAATGTTTTATTGA
The DNA here is from genome assembly GCA_964019695.1 of Loripinus fragilis. Lineage (NCBI taxonomy): Eukaryota > Metazoa > Mollusca > Bivalvia > Lucinida > Lucinidae > Loripinus > Loripinus fragilis. Next base: position 451,382 of record CAXHUL010000477.1, on the reverse strand, counting down.
ATTTATTAAACGAGTTGGGGAAAAGCGATGAAATGTGAGGCTTGCTTTTTGCGCCATGTTTGGGACATTCAACAATTTAGGAGCACGAATAGTATAATCTTTTTATCATATGCCACTTAAAGTCCTTCAAAGTCACGTTTTAGCATGCAATGATTAAGTTTTAACCATATATACGCAACGTTGGTATGACCGTCATATCATCACGTTACTAAATGCTTAAGACACTATTGGCTTGTTGAATTTAATACATGGCGTTAAATCACTCCCAGAGACGACGTCATGTGATAAAATCTGTAATAATGTGTATTAGGTTTTGGCCCATTCTCTAAATCTAAACTTTTATATATAAATATATCATTTCATTGCCAGCATAAGTTTATCATATGAAATATTGTGTTTATCAGTGTAAGAACATCATGTATTAAAACTATAATGATTATGATTATGCATATCTGTTATGCAACATATTGTAGTGACGTAAATAACAACCATACGTTTATTAATGTCAAAGGTTTGTCAGTAATTTTCTTACTGACCTTTCTAAGATGGTGCTTCATTTGTGGATCCTTTTTATTATTTGTGCTGCGTGTTTGTCTTTATCATACTGTCATGTCTGTTCCTTGCAGCCTTGTGGTTACCTGCCAGGAAAGGGCTGACCTCTTAGCTCCCTGGTATATGATGTTTTCTTGTAATTTTGTCACTTTCATATATGGTATCCTGGGTTAGGTGTGTTACTTGATTGTATAGATTCCTTACTTACTATGTTCATGCCAAAAAAGCGAATTGAAAGTAAGTTTAGTATCATACCACAAAAGAAATCTAAAATTAGTGTTCAATTATTAATAATTCATGAAAGTTGTAAAACAAAATGTGATGCTTGACAAAGCCTCACATCTTATCATTTTGTTCAAAATTGTTTAATAAATTCTATTTATTTTAGCACTCATATTTGCATTGTGCAGAGTTGTATTGTATTTTCTTTGACAATACGTCATTAACTCTCAGCTTGGTAATTGTTCATGCTTTTGTTGTTGCCTGCTGACTTTTTTCAAATAAACTTTTTCAAAATATTCTTTCATGAACACTTTCAGACAGCACAAACTGTTTGAAAGGTTACCAGCAGACAAAAAGTGACCAAGTTAAAGAGTTAAGAAATTTAATTAAGAAGCCCAACTCGCTCAATTTTGTTCTATAGTTAATACTTACCCATAGTTCAATACATCACAATTTAGATATTTTGGAAACACATTTGAAATAACCAAAATATTAGACACCTGAAAGAAAATATAAATTGGTTTATGATAAGTATAATACAATATTTAGTATGCTGTAAAATGGTTATTGTAAACTTATCATTTTAGAAAAATGGGACCTCTTAAATAACAGAAAGAAGGTAGTACTCTCAACTTGAGCATTTCTTTAGCTCTGACTGTCCGTGTGTTAAGGGCCTTTTTCTTTGTTTTGTCGCAGAAAGTTTAATTTGATTTGAGTGTTTCTCTGTGGTGATGTATTGTTAAAGTTGGGAAATATGCACATGAGCACAACCTTTTTGTGTTTTAACAACATCAGAATCTAGAGCACCTATTTGGCAAATAAAAATATTTAAGTCCCCCAGTGGACTAAGCTGTAATATGTTCTAAGGTGGGGATTCTGCTGTTGTTTATAAGTTGTTGGCTGTTGCTTCCATTTGGTATGGGAGTTTTGTGTTGGGTCCTTGTTTTTGCTGTGTACTTCTTTTTGTACTTTTGAGTTTAGCAATTAGCTTACTGGGGAAGAGAAAGTCGTTTCTTTGCTTTAATTGTGATGTGAGTTCCTCTATTTGGGTATCTTCCTAGCAGTGCCATGGGTTGGTCTATCATATGTGATTGTGGCATTTTCTGGTCAAACTCCCTTGTTTTTGTATATAAGTTTAGTCCATTGTTTACAAAAGTTTGATGATGAAGACAACAATTAACCTTCTAGGGCATAAATGATTGATGTCTTTTATTTCACCAAAACAGTTTCAATGATCTAGTTTAAAAAAATTAAATAAAAAAAAACAATAATAGTGTATGACCATGTAATACTGGTTATTTTACTGTAGTTGCAAAGTGGCTGTCTCCGTCTATGTCTCTTCCTCATGATGTCATGGATTGGTCTCCAAACTGTGACTATGGTATTTTCTTGTCATAATCACATGTGTTTTTAAAACATGAAAAATAATTATCAAATACATACTATTATCAAAACAAACGTGAGTGAGTATGATCAGGAAATACTACAATCATACACTGCAGACCAATCTATGGCGCTCTAAGAAAGAGCCATAGAACACTAACAGTCACAAGACACCAGAAAGACAATTAGTGCAAAACAACCAGCCCTCTCTTCCTCGTCAAAAACGATTGTAAAACTAAAAAGGACGCTAAGTAATGTATAACAAAAAAAAGACCAAACACAGAACCCAACAAACAATGGGTAATCCTGACTTACATTAGAACAAAAACTCTCTTCAAAGGCCAAGAACTCTGGTGAATCTGGAACAAGGAGGTTAGAGACGTCATCCACCAGATCAAACGTTATTTCAACTGTTGAGGTATGATCTGAGTGGTACAGGAAATTATCTCCAATTTGAATAACATTTTTATCTCTGAAAATTTCAGTAGATAGGTCGTTCAATATGTAGTTTTCTATCTCTTCACCAATATTGGATGGTACAACGCCATTGAATTCAGCTACCCAGTTGATGACATTTGGTGTAGTACTGCAAAATAAATAAGTTTATACCACCTTTACCAACTTTAGCATGAAAAATCACTTGATGTGCAAGGTCTACACTGATGTATGTGGTATAAAATAGTTATACCATGTTTGTCCACATGTACGTAAGATAATCCACTCGCTAAAGCTCGTGGATAATCTCCACATACAGGCAGACAATCCATGGTATAACTATTACATATACATATGGACCATAAAAATATTCAACATTTTTGATGGTACTTTACTCAGTTAATCATCGTTACAGGATTTAATGAATAGCTTTTCATGTGCTAAAATCTGGAAGATTTAGTTTTGGCATTGTCTATCAGTCCTTTGCATATGGAGCCATACCTTGAAATATGATGCATCCTTAGTATAAGCGATGAGTGCCTTATGCGGCCTAGTAACCTGTTTGTTTATCAAAACTGACTCATTAGCAACCCACGTACTACTTTTGTCTTAGTCGAAATTAAAGATATTTTGGTTGTTTATGCAACAACCTCCAAATGTTTTGAGTCGAGAAGCTTTTTACTATGGGCTGTGATGACCTTGTGCAACTTAATCATTATCTCAGTGTCAAATCTAATAGCCCAGCCCAAAGGATAAAATGTAAATTCTAACACACCTCGCCTATAGAGTCAATGCTAAAATAGTCTGATATATATAGAGGATTTTACATGAGTGCTCATGTTTTATTGAATTTATTAAACGAGTTGGGGAAAAGAGATAAAATGCAAGGCTTGCCTAGCATTTTATCTTTTTTCGCAAAGAGTTTAAAAAATTCAATAATAAAAGAGCACGAATGTTAGATTCTATTTATAATATGACATTAAGATTACTTTGAAATTTATCTCATTTCTACCCTAAAAACGTTATTATTTTGTCATTATGTACGCAACGTTGTTATGGACGTCATAGCGTTTCCGGAAAATCTGTAAACCACTAGTGGTTTATCAATTTTATTGCATGGCGTTAGTTCACTCCCAGACAAATTGTCACATGATAACAAACAATAAATCACAATTTTGAGAGCATGAGGAAAATGCATGCTAGCTGACGTCGTTTGAACTGAAAAATGACGTCATTCATGGCGTTAGGCGGTGTAATGTCGCTTTACGCTCATTTCATACAGATATGGAGCATTTTATATTGGCCCTAATGTGAGAAACCCTGTCTTGGGGTGGGAGGGCTTGCAACTGGATAATAATCAAACCTGTCTCAACTTCAGAGACTACCTGTGCCCTGTTACGAGAAGACATGTCTTCAGGGTTTCCAACAAAGCGAGTTTCAAACCAGTCTCATCAGCTACAGAGACTAGCCAGAAAGTTGTAATTTCGCTCGTAGCAAATCCAGATATGATGCTTTCCAATATGTGAATAACAAAGGTGCTGATCAGACTGCGCGGATGCGTAGGCTGGTCTGGCCTTTGTTGTTTGCAAACCCTGAAAACAGGTTTTCTCGCCGCAAGGCCCACCTAAGATATTGAACTTTTGCATGGAGCAAGTGGAGCTATAAATGACAAAGTCGCTGATCAGACTGCGCAGATGCGTAGGCTGATCTGCACCTTTGATGTGAACATGTTATTAGAGCATGTTTTCTTGTGACGAGTTCCATAAAATACTATACTTACTCATAAGTATTTACACTACAGCCACTAAACTTAGAAAACTGGGTCTGTGAAGACAAGATTCCAGTCATCTGAAACAAAGATTAATAGAACATAAATTATGTTAATATGAGATTGATATACATTTAATTAATACATTTCCTGGACCACAACAGATAGTTAACTACAGTAATCTCATCCATTGGGAATACGTATAATTCCATGGCCCATCGTGGTTCAATGTGAGGGTTTCTGCAGCTCTGACTATCATGACTCATTTTCTTGTTTCATCATAGTGTTATAATTTGACAAATTTGTTTCTAAGTGACAATACATTGTAATAGAATTTTAGGAAGCCTCCATGCGAGCTAAGATATATTTTGTTTTTACAGCAACAGAATCTAGGATAAATATTTGGTACCAGTAAAATGCATTTAAGCCCCACTGTGGCTTAGTCAACTGTCCATTCTAAAACCAATATTCTGTTGTTGTTGTTGTTTTATTGTTTATTATTCTTCCCATAGTGGGATTTGTGTTTGTTCCATGTTGTGTTGTGCAGTTCATTGCGTCCTTTCTAGCTTTGCAATCATCTTGATGGGGAATAGAGAGATGGTTGCTTTACGTTGCTTGTGTTGTGACTTTTATTGTTCAGTGGCTCTTCTCAGGGTCAGGGTGCATATACTTGGTTTGCAGTGTGTGTTTGTGGTATTACCTGATCATACTCACTAATATTGTTCATGCTTATGCCCATACATATCTTTCATATAATATATTTGAACAACACTCTATTTAGTTATGAGAAAAACACTTTTGAAAAGATTGTGAATATCTGAATTTTTAATACACATTATTACAATAGTGTGCGGCCAGAAATCAAAACTCATATAAGTTTAAAGTTGAAAAATATCACAGTAGGCATATAGCGTTGGGATGGCATTGCATTGGTGCAAATGCAATGCGGTTTTGACGATGTATGCCTATTGGTATGTCGCTTACCTGAAGACATGCCTAGATAATATTGTACATGTTTTGTTGTCAAACTAATTTAACTATTTACACTATTTGCTTCCTACTGTCTCCTATCTCTGAGAAAATTGAAGTGTGTTCTGTAATAACAATGACTGAACCGTCTCGTCTGCGAAGGAATGTGACTTGGTGGCCGCCCACGCAGTGTTTGATTTTCCTGTTACGAATTCACACATGGTAAATACTTGCTATAGAGAAACTCACTGCTTGGGTGGGTACTCGGCCATAGCGTTAGCATGTCAGTTTCAAAGCCGAAAGATTATTCATGGGTTTCGGAAAATGTTTCTCCTGATTATACCTATTGTTTACTTAACAATTATTGCTAACTGTGAATGTTTTGCAAATTACAGTTTCAGCGTGAGTGTAGCACTCCAAATCAACTGCATGCATGCCAAGAGCATTCGATACCCCTATCGTCGCAGGCAAAGCACTTTTACATTATGCTTTATTAGACATATCTATCACATGCTGTGCTACATTTCATTATTATACACATGGTTAAAGAGAACCAATCTATGATTTGTCTGTTTGCAGATGATACGACCCTTTATATCATTGTTGATCGACCTGATTTAGCAGCACAGACTCTGAATAATGATCTACAACGAATATCTGTATGGTCTGAATTATGGCTTGTTAATTTCAATCCAAAGAAAACAGAAACAATGCTCTGTACGCGTAAACGAAATCGAGTAATTTATCAAAGCCTTTCTTATTCTAGTGAAATAGTAAAAGAAGTAACTTCTCATAAGCATTTAGGCTTAAATTTAACAAGTTCTTGCGATTGGTTAATGCATATTGATTATATAAAAGAAAAATCTCTTAACCGCTTAAATTTACTACGTTCCCTTAAATTTACTCTAAACAGACAGTCTCTACAAAAAATATATATTTTACCTTTATACGACCTATCCTTGAATATGCTGACGTCGTATGGGACAACTGCACTCAACAACAACAAAATGAACTAGAAAACATTCAACTTGCGGCAGGTCGTATCGTTACAGGTACAACGAAATTAATTAATATCCAGAAACTTTATGATGAGCTTGGATGGGACAAACTTTCGGACAGACGTAGACTACATAAACTTCAATTATTTTACAAGATGGATAACCACCTAGCTCCCGATTATTTGTGTAACTTATTACCACCTCATATTGGGGAAGTCTTTTTGTACCCACTTGTAACGCAGATAATTATACACAAATCCATTCAAGGACTGCACTTTATGGAAGCTCTTTTCTCCCTTCAGCAATACGTGAGTGGAATAAACTGCCCACTGAGCATAGGAATGCAGAATCACAAGATATGTTTAAAGCATTAATCACTGATACTAAAAATAAAGTACCATATTTCTACTACTGTGGTAATCGTAGTGAACAAATGCTACATACATGGCTTCGTACAGAATGCAGCTTATTAAATTTTTTATCTACATCGACGTAACTTAGTTCCTAGTCCTAATTGTGTCTGTGGTGCAATAGAAAACAATAAACATTATCTTTTAGATTGTCATCGATTTGTTAATGCCAGAGATGAGATGCTAAACATTATCATTAGATACTCAAATGTCACAACTGATATTCTACTGTTTGGAAACACGGATCTCCCAGTTCATATAAATGAAGAAATTTGTACATGCTTATATTCGCAAAACGAAAAGGTTCATGTCATAAGTCCTATAATTATTTTGCTTGTAGCACTTCAGTCTCTCTCTCTCTCTCTCTCTCTCTCTCTCTCACGACAACATTTATCCAGATACCTCAGTATATTTGTTGAGCTATTATTTTATTATCTGTGTATTACCGGAAGTAAAAAATACTTGCTATTTTATTGCAGGAGATGATCAGTATAAGCATTCATGCTTGTTTTCAAATCCTGTTGATCTTTTTTCTCTGTTTATCATGCTATTGTATGCTTGTAATTGAATTGAAGTTAATAAAATATTGTTTACACTAATAGTAACTCTATCTGAAAAAGTATATGATGTCATATAACAGGATGTCATGATAAGTTAAGAGTTTGTTGAGATTGATTCCAAGATATGAGAGCATCCTTATGAAGTATTACAAATGCCAGTCTAAGTTACTCTTGTAAAATTATTTTAATTATATAAAAATTTATTTAGCCTCATTTTGACGAAAGATTTATGTAATGCGAGTATGTGTGACAATTTAACATGCTTACTTCTATTCTGATGTAGTGGGTACATGATATTATATGTTTGGCTACCAAGACATGCTAAATAACTGTCAGTACATCCAGTCTGCATGGTGTGGGTGTGGTATATCCTGGTCATACTTATTTACTGTAAATTTGGAACTTTTTGCGAGGGTTTTATTTTCATGAAACTCCGCTTATGCTAAGTTTCGTGAAAATTAAACCCTCGCAAAATAGCGAATTCACTCTGTCGTTTACTGAAATAATCAAATCATGCCCTAGTCGCGAAATGTTAATGTCGCAAATATGTCTTTTAATGCTATTTGCGAAAATAAAATTCTCGCCAAAATTTCCGGATTTACAGTACTTTTTGTTTGTTAATGCACTTAGTACCAAAATACTGCACAGTCCCATTTAATCTATTATAAAAATAAACTTACATCACCACAGAATGACTGTGCAGCTGCTTGAAACTCAGCAGATTCTGTATTAAGGAGGCCAGACACATCATCCACCAATTCAAATTGAAGGTCATATGTTGTGATGATGTCAGAATGGTAGAGGTAATTGTTGCCAATTTTCACAGAATTTCTGTCATTGAACACCTCGGTAGACAAATTGGTGAGGATATAGTTCTCCACTATATTTCCAAGTGTAGCTGATGGTGCACCCGCGAAGATTACATTCCAGTTAATCCTGTTGGGTTGCGTCCTGGCAAATGAATAAGCATTGGTTGAAATGAGTGAACGTTTTATTTGTAAAATGGTGATTAATTTCTTGTCCATTAGTTTTTTTACATATGTTTGGGCTGCTCAAAAGAACTGTCTCATTGAGATGAGAAATTATAAAAGAAATTAAATTGTCCCTTATTGGCAGGAGATCTGTATAAGCCTTATTGTAGCAAAATCAACTAAGTGGCATGTGCGCCCAATGTTAATTGAGGTCAGTACGGACATCATTCTAGTCTGGTCATAGTCTATGCTGTGGACTTGATTGGTAGATATGCTCCCACAGTATAAAGAAAGACAGTGATGACTGATGCGTTTCTGTTGTTTTGACCATGAGGTGGTTTATACTATTCTTTTTAATTGGGCCTTGTCGCAAGAAACCCTGTCTTCTGGGTTTCCAACAAAGCAAGTTTCAAACCAATCTCCTCAGCTACAGGGACTAGCTAGAAAATTTAAATTTCAACTGTGGCAAGTTTAGATATGATACTTTCCAAAAAGCGAAAAACAAAGGCGCTGATCAGTCTGCGCGGATACGCAGGCTGGTCTGCGCCTTTGTTGTTCGCAAACCACCGAAGACAGGTTGTCTTGTGACGAGGCCAATTTATGCTTGGGTAGAAAATCTTTACAAGGGCTAATGCCTCTATCAGAGAGGAAATTGAAACAACAAAATATCACTAAATTTAGGTTGAAAGAATAAGGGAATCTCTGGTTTTCTCAATCATTCACAATAATGTTAACTCTAATGGCTCAAACAGATTGACTCGTTTGCAATGGTTAATTCAAAAATCCATCCTTAATCAATAGAAAATTATTTCCATTGCTTCAGATAAATATATTTGGATATTTGTTCATCTTCAAAAAGTATGTGTTGTGTATCTATTGCATTGGTCTCAATGAAGTCAATGAGTATATACAACACACGTTTATTTCATGGAAGACTAAAGTAGTATCTCCTTTATGCCTACCTTTCTGATACTATAATTCACTATCAATGGCATAGCATACACCTATCTAAAACAAAGTGTTATGCTCTTAAACGTGTTTGAGCCATAGTAGTTCGACTGGGAGAATGGCACTTGACCCTTTGCGTTCTGTTGAATATTCCTATACATATTGATACAAAAAGTAAATGATTGCCCAGATTTCCCGGGATCACAGGTAGACAATTCAAATTATTATGTTTTTCAGTCCCTGAAGATTGTAAATAGAGAATACTAGGTGAGTGTCTTTTGATATCAAGTTTACCAGGCAAGGCTTTGAGAACGCTTGTTGACATCGCGAGGCTTGCCGAGCGATTCAACATGCGTTCTCAAAGCCAAGCCTGGTAAACTTGATATCAAAAGACGCGAACCTGGTATTTTATTTATCAGTTTACCCATTGCTAAACACTCTTCAAAACAGCGATTATGACGTATTTTATGATTTTGTGTTGATTCAGCGTCATTAGCGACGTCATTCAAAAAGTGCAACGTCATCATGACCTGATAAAGGTAACATGCCGTGAGATAGGAAACGTTTATTAGGTTATGTTGAAACAGTTTAGTTAATATTAAGGGTGACTGATAAGTAAGATTTATCTGGTTCAATTTATTTTAAAAAAATGATGGTATACCTGATATAAATTTTGTGAAACATTAGTAGAAACATTCACAAAGGAAAGGAAAATCCAAAATTACCCAGCATGCTGATAGTAAATTTTAACCTACACCAATGTTTGAACTGGATTCGTAGAGCTTATTCAAGATATATAAAATATAATTTGGAACAGAACAAACCACTCTTTTTATATTCATGTGTAATTTCAAAAATTGCTCCTTTAATCATCTGTCGACAGACGCTCTCTGAAAATACTAGTGAAATTCTCTGCCGTTTGCTTAGAAACTTTTCTTACAATAACACTCTATGATGTGAGGCCTTTAGTGAAATATTGAAACAAAATTGCATTAATGAAATGCTTTTGAAAATAATTGCCAAAACAACTAGCACTATTCATTGCTAAATCTCAATATATTTGTATCAGTGTATCCTTGTGGAATAAATATGATTATCAAGTGTTGTTATTATTCTGTGTATATCACCTGTAATAAATATAATGTTACACATTTCTTAAAACTTTCTTGGGAACATGTAACGGCATGATGGCAGCGTCCATGACAAGAACGCAATTAATTATCTAAATGAAGACAATGCAATCCCATTTAACTCTTAAAGTACCAATCATAGCAGCAGAAGGCTATTCTGTCGTCTGCTGAAATGTTTTAGTTGCTTTTAACAAACAGTGTGGACTGAGGTCAAATTGCTCAGGACTGTATGAGTAGTCCGGTCTGCTTCTACACTGTTTGCTTCCATACAGGTCAATTTATTCTTACAAACATATGCAGCAGACAACTTAAGCAAAGGACAATGATTTCTATGAAATCATAGAAATCATGCAAGGTCATCCAATACACAAATCTTACACAAATGGCCATTTCATGTGAAATGTATCTGACTCGCCAATAGACAACTTATTAAAGTTCATATAAAATGAACAATCTTGTAATATCCTCTATATTCAAACAATATTCTGTTAACCCTTAAAGCGTCACCTATAATTAGCAGCTGACGACAATTTCAAATTTTGCTGCTTTTTCAAAATAACAAATAAGGCATAATATTTCATGAGAATCGTCTGCCAGCAGACGATTCTCGTGAAATATCATTCCTTATTTCTTTCAAAAATGAGGAAAGATGTCACAAGATTTGTTGTCTGCTGCAGTAGTGATTGGCACTTCAAGGGTTAACCTTTGTTATACTCACTCATATCTGTTGACATTGCACCCAGCATAGTTTTGGAACAATCCATCTGGCGCAGTTACCAGCAAAGTTGTAATCTATAAACAAAATTGATATTTTAAGCCTTTTAGTCTGTGCCAATTGTCATAGGATATTTATACATTGTGTATGTTAATTACATATGGGCTATCTACTGGCAGTAAGAAACATTTAGTATTTGAACAAGTTTGGAAATTTTCATTGTTGCCAGAAGGCGTTCATTTTCACAACCACGCAAATAGCAATTTAGCAATATACTCCCATGAAACATCTCAAGATAAGCTGTCAGAACCATAAGATAGACAGTCTATTATTGTCATCCAGGTGAATGACAAACTACATGAAAAGTTGTACATTTCTACATGCTCATTTCTTTGAATAAATGCTAAAAGTGGATGAGAATTTGTTTTAAAAAAGCTTATGGTGAAAAACTCAATTATTGAAAAGACATATGTTTTAGGTACAGAATGGAAATGCCTCATAGAGGCAATTCCAATGTGTGCCTACACCATATGTTACTAAAAATAAGGACGAAAACCATTTGGAAAGTAATATGTCCATTGTCTTTACCTCTTTTAAGCATCCCAAACTGCCAATCAGAATTAAATTTCCTTTAACTCTACTGTAAATTTTTATATTTGCATAACAGCTATATTTACGAATTCGAGTCCATGAACTACCTCTTTGCTAAGGTGCTACTTGCACGGTTGTATCGTTAAAATCAATTCATTTTATTTCCTGAACAATGGTGTATAATGCATTGGGTTTTTTTTTTTTGGTTTTCTGTTCTTCCCATTATGTGACTGTGTTTATGTGAAAAGGGTTGGAGTTGAGTGCGTTTTGTAGTGTGTTTCAGTGTGCCTTTTCTAGTTTATATTAGCAATCATATTGCTAAGGGCTGGTTGGTTTGCTTCAATTATTATGTGGTTGTCTGTATTCTGTAGTTCTTCCTTGCTGTGCCATGGGATAGTCTGTACATGCATCAAAGGCAATCCTCCGGCCATGTTCTTTGATTTTTTTTTCGGACGTGTTTATTTTAGTACATTTATTGAACAATGCATGTGAGTTTGAAAATATATATACAAATCTCAGCTGGATTCAAATGACGTACCTCAGTACAATATGCCTCTGCATAACTCTCAAATATTGGTGATGTAGTGTCTAATAGGGTGCCGACTTCATCTACTAGATTCATCTCTATGTTATACTCTGTCAGAACAACTGCAGGTAAAAAACAATGTTGCTGATGTACCTTTCTGTTAAATATCTTAATACGTTTTCCTTAAATTGGGTTTCATTATAGCTTAAAAAAGGGTATTAATGTTGCTGCATAGTTCTGTTGACTACTCTAGATACTAATTTCTAAGTAATTGTATCCAGTTTAGCGGTAATCATAGGTCCACACAAAATATGTCAACATAAGTTTGTTATTATTTTCTTAACTATCTGTTAAATCATGTGTTTGGGAGCTCAAAAGAACCAACTCAATGAGGTGGGTCTTTTGAGTACCCATGACATATTTTTTGGCTGAGAAATAAGAAAAATAATCAAATATGCTCCCTTATCTAGAAGCCTGATTACTATTATGCACATAGGTCCAGATAAGGATAGTTTGTGCACTCAAAATTGCGTTTATGTCCTTACCTGTCAATTTAAACATGTGATTTGGGTGTTCAAAAGAATTGTCTAATTGAGTTGTTTTTTTGAGTAACCACAATATATGTTTTGGTTGTGAAATAAGAAACAATAATTCCAGTATGCACTCTTATCTGGAGGCCTGGTTATGCACCTCCATATTTATGCCACTTTGTGATAAAATCTGTTTGTGAATAACAAAAGTGCTGATAATATTCAGTTCAAAAAGTCTTGATAATTTCTGTAAACAAATACTAGCGTTAACTGCCGTGCCATTCAAGAGTGAAAGTGATGAAATATTTTGTTTACAATTGATAAGTTAAACATTACTTTTGTACACTCTACTTGACCGAACGTGAATTGATAGATCACTTGTGTATTAATCATATCCTGCAGATAGGATTAATACACAAGTGATCTATCAATTATAAGTCCCTGATAACTATGTAAACAAAACATGACGTCACGGTTACTTTTGGCTGGCAAGGCAGTACCTTGTTAATTCTTTGTTTACAGTTATGATGAACCTACCACAGAATACTGAATGTGTGTGTGATAGAGAATATGACCTGCTGTTTATAAGAATAGAAATGCTTTTTGACAATCATCTTAAACCCATAAAGCGCCACCTCAGGGATTCAGTTTGGTGTGGGCCAACATAGTCCAAAAATAGTTCCAGACATCCAAGAGTTTGCTCTCCAGTTTGAACAGTTTTCCGAGACGATTTTCAGAAGCGCACACTGTACGGTAATGCACTGTGGTGCAATAGTATTTTTGTTTTATAAAACGATTCCTGATTGGCCAAATTTCTGTAAGCGTCAGATTGGTTTGCTTAATTTTATTCCTTGAATATTTATTAATTAAAGCAAACCAGTCATAGTGTTTTGTTACGCGGCGCCTGATTGGTCAATTGCATCCTGATAACTTCTTCCCTCAATTTCATCTCGAAGTGAACAGCATATTTACGTTAGCATTCGCTGATACATTTTATCTTTACTATTTGCTTTCTTGTTAATGAATAGCCTACGAAAACAAGCAGTAAGCACAGGCTCAATTAATCAGCGTGTTGAAATAGCTTTGTTGTTTCTTTGTGTTTGTTACTCAAACAGTCAGTACTCTTTAGAATTTCTCGCTAGTTGTTGCTCCTTTTTTACAAAATTGACGAGTACTGTACTCTTTGAAAATAAAGCTTATCTAAAGCCCTGAATATGAGGTTTAATTTTTTTAAGAATGTATTTTATTACTATAGTGTGTAAAAAGTACTGCATATGTTTGACAAATGCGTAAAAAGGATGGTTATTACCCTCTATGTTGCCATTTAGCCACATACAAGATGCAGTGATACACGTTAACAATATGTTTTAATAGTTGCATAGTAGCATACATGCAATGTATATATCTAAGTCTGAATACATTTTTGAGACCTATTTTTTGTCATTCGGGATACTGGTAAACAAAACTGCGGCAAACAGTGAAGACCCAGCTGAATTGCAACATGAAGTGTCATTTAATCATGACCTGCACAGTTTGCCAGGTAAAGATAAAAACAATTATCATGGATAGAAAAGCATCATTATATATAAACTTGGCCAGTTATCCATTAAAATACAAAATGGTGTCAATATGGATGTGATTATCCATAAGAATCAAAAGTTTTTTTAGGATATCTGTTTCAAAAGAATAACATTTTATCATTTAAAAATATACATTTTTGCAAAATGTGTAATCTTATTCAGGCCTGCAGGTAAGAGTGTGGATTAAACGAAAAAATCTGGCTGCTGTCTATCTAAAGGTGACAGTTCTGTTGCTGTTGATCAATTGTTGCTTCTGAAGTTTGTTGGGTTTTTTGTTTGGTCTTTGTTTTGTGCAGTACTTAGTGTCCTTTCTAGTTTTGCAATCATCTCTCTTAGGAAGATGATTGATTGCTTTACTTTAATTATGTTCCTGCTGTTGGGCTGTTGTTAGTGTACTGTGTGTCTTCCTCATGGTGCCATGGGTTGGTCTGGTCTGAAATGTGTGCTTGTGGTATTTCCTGGTCATACATTCTTACTTTTTTTTATATTTTTCCACAAAAGAACAGTTGTGCAAACACATTTTATGCATTTCAGCAATAATACTCTAAGTGTTTAAGTAGAAAGTATAACACATTTTGAAATTGTTTGCTTAAAACAGTCTTATCTACGAAAATGAATATGTTGTTATATCTCTACTCTTATTTGACAATGAATATCTTACTGTCTTGACAGTTTGGTCCCTCATAGCCAGCTAGACATGTACAAGTGTAAGAACCAACATTGTCTACACAGGTTGCTCCATTTTCACAGGGGTTGGGAATAGTTAAACATTCATCAATATCTGGAAAGGAAACAAGGTTAAGAATACCATGTCATATAAAAGTTCAAAACGTTTATGAGATGAATTGTAAAAATCTATTTTGTTCAATTGAAAATTCAGGTATGATTCTTCATCAATTAAAATCTAACCGTTTCTAGCATTTAGTTTGTCTATATATTGGTTCATTATACCCCCCTCACACTCAGTCAGGTTCTTACTACGTCCTTGAAAAATTGGATGGACGCAGTAAGAACTTGTAGGACGTAGTAGGAGCGTAGTAGAAACCGATGAGAGAGTAGTAAGGTCTTCATGGCCGTGAATGACGTGGTCAAACTTTAAACATGTTAAAAAAGCGTAGTGAGGTCGTGGCCAAATCAGGGCGCAGTAAGAGAGTAGTAAGGGCAAAGTAAGAATGGCATGGACGTATTAGTAATGTAAGCAGGTCGTAGTAGGAGCTTCATTGATGTAGTGCAAGTGTGGCAGGGACGAGAAAGGTTGTTCTACGCTCTCACTGCATTGCCACTGCGTTCTTGTTGTGTCCATGGAGTTCTCTCTACGACCTTACCATGCTTATTCTACGACCATGGTACGTCCATGCCACGGTGGAGAAGATCGCAATACACTCTTTACACGTTCTGTCGGTGCTTACCACGTCCATGCACATTCGTAGTAGGTTCTCACTGCGTCTTTGTCACGTCCAGGGATTTGAGTATAAATACTAAATTCAATTTCTCAGACACTAACTTCTGTTTCAATCGTTATACAGTCAACGTGAACTCTGCACAAAATTCTGAATTACTACTGCCACTTTGTCTCCTCCAAGGGCAGCAGGCTCTGCTTGATGAAAATGTCACTCTTTTGGTGGTGAGAGGACTACGTATATGGAAAAGAAGACGCAGATCTTGCTGGGTGCGTCATTGGCTTTCAGAAGTAAGAAGGCTTCAGTTTGGTCATTATGACTGGCTGCTGGCAAAGAATTGAGAATGGAAGATCAACAGTCTTACTTCAATTTCCTCAGAGTGCTTCAGGTGGCTCTGCCTAGCCTAAAGCCTCTCTTCAGTGGCATATTTTAAAGGCGATGTTCACACATTAATGTTTCAAGATTGAATGAGGTAGAGCAGCAGTAAGGACTGGAAGGATGCAGTGAGAATGTGGTAAGCGTGTGATGTGATCTTCTTTGACGTAGCGAGAACGTGGTAGGAATTTGTTGGACCTGGTGTGCTCGTAATGGGCGTGTAGTAATAACCTAGTATGAACATGTTAGACGCAGAGGGAACCTGGCAATGTAGTATAAACAACATAACATAGTATAAACGTGAAAATTACATATTTCACCAACTTAAACCACGTCCCCAAACCGCTCATCAAATTTGAGAGACTTCATGGTCTTCGCCTGAGTGTGAAGGGGGCTTTACTCAGTGTACTACAGTACATCATAACCTAATCAAGGAAAACCCAGCTGAAGTAATTTATATAGAGATGGCTTGCTATATTTGGCTTGTTATGAGAAACCCATTTTTTTCACTTCTGAACAATCTACAAGCTATCATTTCTGTTCATGTCATTAAGTTTGTGACGATCTCCATTATATTTTGGACAATATATTCATAAGATTTCATGACCACGGAGCCACAGTTTTATGCCAGCTTGTGTATAAATTTAAGAAAATTGTTGGCACTAATAATTTTTCAGCACAGTTTATTTAACTTATTTCTCATTATAAAAAGATTAGTTGTAGCATTAATGTATTGCGACAGACTGCATTCATGGTGGTAAACCCAATCACTGTGATGCCTTTTGTCAGGCCCACCAGGGTTTAACTGTTGAAATTATTTTGCTCCAGTATTCAGTTGTAGGTACTGTGGAGTCCTTATCTCTGTTTTGTCTCTTTTTATATATTGATTTTTATGTACAAAGAGATGATGCATCAATAAGTTTGGGATCTTTCATGTTAACCAAACATCTATGTTTTTTGATCCAGATCATAATTAAGGATGAGATTGGAAGTATTAAACATGTTTAAGCCCTCCAGTGTTTTACTGACCCTTCTAAGGCAGTACTTCTTTTGTTGATTTTTTTTTTATATATAATTCACATTTGGCTTATTATTCTGTCTTGTCTGTTCCTTGCAGCCTTATGATCAACTGCATGGTAAGGACTGACCTTTTGGCTCTCTTGTGTGCGATGTTTCATTGCGTTTTTGTCACGTTTTATATGGTGTCTCAGGTCAGGTGTGGTACTTGATTGTATCCATTCTTGAAAT
Organism: Loripinus fragilis; assembly: GCA_964019695.1. NCBI lineage: Eukaryota > Metazoa > Mollusca > Bivalvia > Lucinida > Lucinidae > Loripinus > Loripinus fragilis. Next base: position 434,071 of record CAXHUL010000477.1, on the reverse strand, counting down.
TAGCCTTCTTCTTTACTTTTACCTTTTGGCTCCAAATTATACAGACAAATTGTAGGTATTTCAATGGGTACTATGTATGTATATAATAACATTGTTGCTATAAATTTTTAAGCAGAAGTATAACAAGTTTTGCAATTATTAAACAAACAGTCTTAATAGGGATAATGAATATATGGGCCTCGACGCAAGAAAACCTGTCTTTTGGGGTATACGAACAACAAAGGCGCTGACCAGCCTGCGCATCCGCGAAGTCTGATCAGCGCCTTTGTTTTTTGCTTTTAGGGAAGTTATATCCAAACTTGCTACATGCGAATTTTCAACTTTCTAGCAAGTCTCTGTAGCTAATCAGAGTGGTTTGAATCTGGCTTTGTAGAAAACCCCAAAGACAGGTTTTCTCGCGACGAGGCCCATATTGTTTTAGCTCTTCTCATGCAGAAACGAATTCCTTTTTTGGATAATCAATATCTTACTGTCTTGACAGTTTGGTCCCTCATAGCCAGCTAGACATGAACATGTGTAAGAACCAACGCTGTCAACACATGTTGCTCCATTTTGACACAGGTTTGGAATAGTTTGACATTCATCAATATCTGAAAATAAAACAAGGGTAAGATAACCATGTTATTATAAAATATGAAACAGTTAATGAGATGAATAGAGAATATCCAGTTTAGCCCATAGACAACTCAGGTATAATTGAACTAAACTATAATCCAATAGCATCTAGTTTGATTAAATATGAGTCTACTAATCTTTCATAATAATAACATCAAGGGAAAACTAACTGAAGCAATTGAACACATTTTAAACAGAGATGGTTCACTTTTTTAGATCTGAAATGAGATAATATGCATATCATCAAAACTCCTCCAATCAATACTGCTATAAATATTTTGAAAGAACTATAACAGGTTTGTTTTGTAAATGTTTGCTTAAAACAAGCTTATCTGGGAAAATGAATCTATGATAATCAACTCTTCTGTTGAAGAAACAAATTCATTTTGGAGAATCAATATCTTACTGTCTTGACAGTTTGGTCCCTGGTAGCCAGCTAGACATGAACATGTGTAAGAACCATCATTGTCCACACACGTTGCTCCATTTTCACATGGATTTGGAATAGATATACATTCATCAATATCTGAAAAATAAACAAGTTTAATCAACCCATGTTATCAAATATTCTAAAGCAGTTTGTGAGAGGAATGGTAATAATCTGTTTAGGTTGATTTAAATTTCAGGTGAGATTCTTAATAAATTCAAATCTTAAAGTTTTCTAGCATCTAGTTAGTCTCCATGCGATTTCTCTACTCTCTATACGACATGGCTCCATAATCTAAAATGAAGTAATGCAAATATTAAATAGAGATGGCTCACTGTAGTTGGCTTGTAATGAGAAACACACTTATTAGCTTCTGAATAACCTAATCATGTCAGAAAGTATGTGACACTCTCCATTATCTCTTAGACAATACAATCATGAGATTTACCTAGAAATTGTATTGACAATGTGTAGGTTTTCTGATGGGTACTAGTTGGACCCCTCTGAATGCAAATTTGTTTTTGTTTTGTAATGAGAGAGATTTCATGTTTTCTCTTTCTGACAATAATGAGGATATTTTTAAAGTATTTGACTACCCTCAAAAATCTAGATGACATTCTTTATATTGATATGCCTTATTTTGAATAAAACAGTAAGTCAGATATATCCCACAGAACTTCAGTTAAACAAGGTAAATTTCTTTGATACTGAAACCCCTCATGTATTGACTTGGACATGTCAATGTAAATGGCATAGTCTCATTTAAAATATGCCATAAACAAGATTACTTTCATTTTCATTTTACACTTCTGGATGAAGATGTTCCATACCGTCCTTCTTATGGTGTATGTATTTCGCAGCTTTTATTAATTTTGCAAGACATTGCTCTAATGTTAGTGACTTCAACAATAGAAACCAAATATTTGACTGCGTTGATACTAAAACAATGCTATACATATCTTATACTTCATAAGGTGTTTTTCTCAATTCTACCACAGACACTCTGAGGTGATTGTTTAATAACACAATGTTGATTAAAGACTCTTCTGCAACAGGGAACACAAGAGCTGGTATTTAATGGTGATTTAGTGTTTTATTGTGATCTATATAAGGAGAGACTTAATTAGTATTTGAAACAAATTATCAGAATACTTAAGTCAATAGGCAGTTAATTTTTATGTTTTATATTTCACCACAAACGAACAGTTGTGTAAACAACACATGTTATGCATCTCATCGAAATTCTTCGAAGCAATAATGCTATGAATTTTAAGTAGAACTGTATCAAGTTTTGCAACTGTTTGCTTAAAGCTGTCTTGTCTGGGTAAATGAATGTATGATATTAACTTTATTGATGCAGAAACAATAAATATCTTACTGTCTTGACAGTTTGGTCCCTCATAGCCAGCAAGGCATGAACATGTGTAAAAACCGTCATTGTCTACACAGGTTGCTCCATTTTCACAGGGATTTGGAACAGCTAAACATTCATCAATATCTGAAAATGAAGCAGTGTTAGAAAACCATGTTATCAAATGCAGTAAAACCTATGTAAAACAGCCACTCAAAAATAGACCAAACAAAGGTCTTAATGACAACTGGTAGCTTAATGAAGGGCGAAAGCAGCTTTCTGCAATACTTTTGACCTGCATAAGCGATAATCAGCCATGAAAAATATTTTTGAGAGTGGTCGTTTTACACAGGTTTTGTTGTTGTTGATTTGTAGTTGATTGTTACTCCTACTGTGGGATTCTGTAATTGTCCTCTGTTTTGTTGTGCCTTACTTCGTGTCCATTCTAGTTTTGTAATCATCTCGATAGAGAAGAGAGAACTGGTTTGTTTGCTTTAATTGTCTTCCTGGTGTCTCGTGATTGTTGTGTTGCTCTTCCTCATAATGCCATTTTTGTTTGCAGTTTGTGATATTTTCTGATCATACTGACTTACTATTTTTTTACTGCATTGTGAATCAGTTTATGAGAGTAATGATGAATACTTATTTTAAAATTTACCATAAACGAGATTATTTTAAGTTAGAAGTAGCTAATTTAAAATTTCTGGATGAAGATGGTCCTTGCTGTCCTTACCATGGTGTATATATTTCGCAGCTTATTTGTTTTGCAAGAGTAAAGTCTAATGTTATTGACTTCAACAATAGAAACTAATTTTTGACTGCTACGTTAAACAAGTCTATCAATATCATAACTTCACAAAGGCGTTTTTTCCAATTCTACCACCTACACTCTGGAGTTGATTGTTTAAAAATACAATGTTGGTTTAAAAACTCTTTGGCAACAGGAAATATAATAGATGATATCTAATGGTGATTTAGGGATTAATGGTGATCTATGTAAGGAGAGACACAATAATTAGAACTTGAAACAAAACATCAGAATACTTAATTCAAAAGGCAGCCCAGTTTAATGGGTTTTTTTTATATTTCACCACAAAAGAACAGTTGTGTAAACACATTTATGTATTTCAGCAAATTTCTTCTAACCAATACTGGGTTAAATGTTTTAGTAGAACTATCTCAAATTTTGTAATTGTTTGGTTAAACCTGTCTTATCTGGCAAAGGATCATTGACGGTTTGGGCCTTATACGCCTATTTTTCTGATTCCCAGAACCCTGCTTTTGAGCTTCAGGTGTAATGCATGTAGTATCAGTGTAATAGGTGAATCTAATGGCAAGAGCCAGCTAGCAAAATATTTTCAAAATTCCCACGCTTTCGAGAGATATGGCGGGTAGAAAGGGGAGGGGTCTGAAATTTCATGATAATGAAAAGTAATTTAAAAAGTGATTTCTGCACTTTTTCTTGATTTATTTGGTAGGCATGGTGATATCTATTAAACATATCATATGCAGAGTATTGACGATTCACGATAATTGATGAAATTGTTTTAAAAACAAAATATGTTTTGTAATAAAATGATTTTGGGGAGATAATTTAGAAGTTACCTGTACATTTTTGACTACAAGTACCCTAAAAATACAAAATGGAAAGCTCAACAAAAGAATTTAATACTTTTAAAGGAATGAAAGTGTCTCATTTAGCATTGGACAGTCAAACTGATTCTAACTAGATCACTTGAATATTACTTTTGCTTTGTTTAAAGGGCATAGCATGTCGAAATTTATCCCAAGTGTCCGAATATTTATGGTATATATACATGTATAGCCAAGTTGAAAGCCTACCTATATGAGAACCTGTTTTAACTCTTTGCATGCCAGCAGGGAATTGTGTCATCTGCCAATAGTATTTAGCAAACAGTTTGAACCCAGATGAAGAACACAGAATGTTGGTCTTGATCTGGATCCAAACTGTTTGACACTCTGATAGTGGTCCCGGTGGTTTATTTGTAAAAACTTTATTTTGAAGAAAGTCAGCAGACGACAATAAAAACGTAAACAATACCCTAGCATGCAAGTAGATAAGTACAGGACGTTTGCAAAAGAATGTGGTATTAAATAACAGTGGGCATTTTTCTTATGAAAAAAATGCATAAACCTTACTAATTCTACTTTAAATCTTTATGTACTTAATAATGAACTAGAAAAGAATACAAAGCAATTTAAGTGGTTGGTTCTAGAGAATTTCATTTCTGTCATAAATTTCTTATTCAGTAGAAAAAGCATTTTATGGGCTTAGGCCCTGGGTTTTTGGGCTGCTGAACATCTTTCGCCCTCCCCCTTGTGCCAGCAAGCCACTTCCATACAATGTGTAAAATATGGTAACACATATACAGGCCAAAGCTTTTGCTGGCTCGGGGAGAATGATATTTTAAAAAATGTTTTCTGATTTCTATATATTTTAATGTAAAACCGATTGTTCTACCCAAAATTGTATATCTTTAAAGCGTTTGATATTGAAAATGGATTGCACTGCCATAAAGTACTTAGGTCAGGGTAGCTTCATAGTGAAGAAAGGGGCGATTGAAAAACTTTTATTTGTACTGAAAACCATAGGCATTTACCCATAGCAAGTGTCAATGATCCTTAAAGATATGAAATTACTATACTGATGCAGAATCAAATATGTTGTTGGAGAATCAATATCTTACTGTCTTGACAGTTTGGTCCCTCGTAGCCAGCAAGACATGAACATGTGTAAGAACCATGATTGTCTACACATGTTGCTCCATTTCCACATGGATTTGGAACAATTAAACATTCATCAATATCTGAAAATAAAAGTAGTGTTACAAAACCATGTTATCAAATATTGTGAAACAGTTTATGAGAGGAATGGTGATAATTTAGTTTGATTTATTAAAAATTCAGGTGAGATTTTAAATAAATTAAAATCTAAAGCTTTTCTAGCATCTAGTTTGATTTCACTTCTCTCTATACTCCAAAACCTCATAATCTTATCTTTTAAATGACTATCAGGCCCCGTAGTGCAGTTGGTAACAAGCCTGACTGCAGATCCAGGGGTCGAGAGTTCCATCCTGGCCCAGTTCCATACTTTCGTGGAGATTGAATATGAAATAATTTCTACAGTCATTCTCCTCCCTCAGCTGATTCAAGAAGGGTTGCTGTCAGCTACAAGCGAAAGTATGTGCACAAAGTACTGGTTAACCACTCAGTCAAGCTTGCCCAGGAAAAAGTGTGGTTAGGTAAACTGACAGTCTCGACATGACCATAGCTGTTGACTGAAATGTAAAGAATCAAACCAATATAAACCAACAGCAATGATAAACTAACTGAAGTAAATTTACCAAATTTTAAATAGAGAGGGCACACTTTTTCAGGACGAATGAAAAATGTCACAACATTTGAGCCAGGACACAGTAAAAGGTATACCTTGGTAGGAATTCTGAGTGAACACAGGGGTGTACCTACGTGTATGCAAAAACACATGTGCATACAACTCTGTGCCGTCAGTATAGTTTCTAAAGCTACTTAATATTTGGAAAAAATGCTACTTATAGTATTAACTCTTTGCCCCCTGGGAAATGTTTCATGCTTTTTTGTTGTCTACTGATTTTTTTCAAAATCAAGTTTTTCGAAAAAATCTTACAGGAATACCATCTGAGTGTCAAACAGATTGAATCCAGATCAGTCACAATGTTTTTTCGGGCCTGATCTGGATCCACTCTGTTTGCAAAGTTGAGTAAATTGTGTCTTGGGAGCTAGTATTAGCCGTGTGATTGTTCTAAAACCAGGGCTTTGCCCCGCCAACCTCAATCTAGAGTGTGTATTCTGTAATATGCCTTGGGTACGCCACTGGAACACATAGATCAGCCGGTGTATCCTCACAATCTGATCAGAGTCTTTGCCAGGTGATCTATGGGTAGTCGAGTTCCCAATGATTGGAAACCCCTAAACGAATATTTTTGCTACCAGTGAAGACCCAGATGAAATGCAGCATGATACTGCATTTCATCAGATTCTACACTGTTTGTAAAGGTAAAGTATCTTCAGAAAAAGAATACAATATTTTAGAAAGGTATAACCTGACATCCCTATATGTGTACAATGGACTATCCTAAGTTTATTGTATCAAACCAGAACGAAGAATCCATTAGTATACAAAGGGTTAATACTAATAATAAGTTGTTAATTTTACTGTGCTCAAACTCATTATGGCATGCAACATCTTACTATCTTGACAGTTTGGTCCCTCGTAGCCAGCTAGACATGTACAAGTGTAAGAACCATCAGTGTCTACACATGTTCCTCCATTTTCACACAAATTCTGAATAGTTAGACATTCATCAATATCTGTAAATAAAGCAGATCCAAAGTACTCACTTCTGTGATATATAGTTTGAAATGTGTCCAAGAAAAATAAACATTTAGTTTTTGAGTTTTGAGAAATTAAGTTTATTGCAGAAGATTTGGGGAGTAAAATATAGTATAACCTACTGTCGTGCCAACCAAGAGTGACAGTGTATTGATATTATGTTTACAATTGTTAAGTAAAACATAAACTTGTACACTCAACTTAAGCTGTCGCGAATTGATATATCACTTGTGTATTAATTCTATCCTGCTGATAGGATTAATACACAAGTGATATATCGATTATAAATCTCTGATAACTTTGTAAACAAAACATGACGTCACTGTTACTCTTGGCTGGCAGGACGGTAATGGTGGTCTCCTCTGCTGTCCATTCTATGGCAATGTCTGTATTGTTGGTGATGTATTGTTTGTTGCTACACTGATTGTGTGCGTGGGCCTTTCTAGTTTTGCAAGCATCTAACTGAGAGAGAGACGTTCACTTCACTCTTAAGTGTTCTTGCTTTCTTG